>JAVKPL010004840.1:0-23019 GCA_032173675.1 Gastrolobium villosum | reverse complement strand
AGTGTAGAGATTTTTTTCTAGTCATGTTAAATGATAGATGATAAACCCATAAACAAATCTTCAACATAAACAGTTAGGATTGATTAATATGTTATTAATTTATTTATTTTTTTCATTCACATAATATCTGAATTATTTTTTTATTTTATTTATGTAACCCGGAGGTATCCCCATTCAACCTCCTCCAGTCACCTTGCTCTCGGGGTACGGCCCTGTAGGCTAGCCCCTCATTGGGGCAACGGGTGCATTGAGCTTTGCTACCGGAGGAAAGATGAGACTAATACCCCAACCGAGAAGGAGACACTTTATCAGTAAAGATTTTCCAAGTACCCCTGACTAAAAAAAGGGTTTTATTAACTCAGTTGCCAACTGAGCTACCTTGGGGTTAATATCTGAAATTTTAGTTGGAGAGACAATTCCATCCTAGAAGTTTGTGAGTCAATGGACTACCTAATCAAAAAGAGTACTACTAGTTAATAAGTCCAAGAAGGGTACTCGAAGTTTATCAGTAAGTAAAGTAATATTTCCTATTAAAAAAAACAGAAAAGAAAAGAAACACTCTTAGCTATCCTTCATATGTCAGAATCCCAAAAAAAAACATGGTACCTTCCAAAAAATATAGAAATAAATAAAAAAAAGTATGTAGTATTATGCTGCTCAATCAGAACTAGTTTGCCTAGATGGGAGCCAAAATAAGTTCCAAAAGCTTAATGATCCAAGAACAAATGTTTAATCCTGGCTCATTTTATGTAGCTGTGTAGCATTATACTCAATTCTCACAACCTGAGTATCTACAACCAGTATCTACAACCAGCATTATACTCAAATGTTTAAAACCAGTAAAGCCAATCATATTTAGCATCATCAAGAACATATTATATGTATGATGCACTTCAAAAATAAAATAAAAAACACAGATAAAAACAACAGTCTAGCGCAGCTCATAAACTCTAAGAACCCTGCAATTTCAAGCTCTCCAGCTGCTCCCGTGCTGTAACCTAAGGTCAGAAAATGAAATAATACCAATTTAGCCATGAGCCACATTCCATAGAACAGCATTGCTTAAATTCCAATCCTCATAAAGGAGAGCATAATAACTTCAACCATTTTCATAAAATCATTATGTATAACCATTGGAATAGCCTCAAATGAATAAAGCAAGCAAAAAGAGAGAAAAGCAATCAAGATAAACATTTATGCAAATTCTAACCATCTAGATTGACTTTGAAAATTCATGCATACTAGTCGCTGAAATTTAAATCTTACAAATGAAAGCAGTTTTGCCACCATACTAGTTGCTTACGGGAACTATCCTACCTTATCCAACTATTTGTTTTTCTTACATTTTTTTTTTTTAAGAAAAAAATTAATGTGGTCCTTCTCTATATACTTACTATGCAAGCTTTTACTAATTAATCGAAATTTATTTTATGAGAACTGAAAGAAGAGTTAGTAATACTTTCTCTAACTTCAGATCAGCATCCTTGAGCGATCTCAGAAGATGAATTATGCGGTATTGAAGTTTTTCATTTTCTGCAGCAAGCATCTTAGCCTGCAAATCAAATCATTGGTAAACAGATGTACGACACTCGGCCCATAACAAAAATGAAATGTAAATCAGCCATAAATAAGAACAACCTTCTCTTTTTCTGAAATTAACTCTGCATTTGCATCTTTTAACTTTGACTGAAGATCCTCAATCACTTTCAAGTGTTCTTCATTTCCAGCATCTGAGCAAGTTTCATATATATTATATATATATGGGTAATTCAGGTCAACAATCTCAGGGACAGACTTTAATCTGAAAATACTATTCGTTGTGCTGAATACAGTAGCACCTACCTTTTCTACTATTAAAGAAAGCTTCGATTATTGATAAACGGTCCTACAATAAATATATGCAGGTAAGAGAGTTGCAGGAAGTCCTTCAGTAATTTACTCATACAAAGAGCTTTAACGAAACTCACCAAGAGAGGGAGAGAGAGAGAGAGAAAGATTTAACTAAACTCTATGATGAAGCAATTTCATAGTTTTTGGAAACAGAGAAAAAAAGATCACATGGACTTGAACCATAAGAGTCATTTGAATTAAAAACATAATGATAATAATTGTCAATGTCACCCTCTGTATCAAAAAGAATTTGAAGTAATTCCAATTCTAACAAGGCGATTTTGTTTCAAAAATCTCCTTTTTGTTCTTACAATGGTGCCATGCCTTAAAAAACAGTGCCAAAATTTCATGCAGTTGGTAGTGCAGCAAGTATATGGTAAGAGAATATAGCTGAAACTCAAATCCATATCTGCACAAGATATAAGCAAATTGCTGGAAAGCAAAGGAAACAGAATGTCCCAGGGCAGTCCTTTCCATAATATTATATTGACAGGTTCAATGTTAAATCCACTCTAACCCAGAGCCATACATGGTTCAGTTTCATATAATCTGGGTTGGCTGATGTCCATGAAGCACAGAAACTGCTGCTTCTTGACTATATAAGTTAACAAGATTTCCTCTTAACGAAAGACGACAAGTAGAGAACATATTGGAGCCATTAAAAATGCATGGAGTCAAATCGGTGTAAGCATTGTTAGGGAAGGGTGGAGTGTTCCACAAACAAGACCATGTACTAATTTCATGGCTGTCACAAAGAATGAACCTATGTTTCGAAATGCCACAGATTATTCAAATGAGATAAAAGACAAAGATTTCATTGCCAAACAAATGAGAGATGTAATTGTGGAGGTTGGACCCTCAAATATGGCACAACTTGTGATGGATAATACAGCTGTATGCAAGGCGGCAGTTTTAATCATTAAGGCTTCCTTCTATTTATTGGACTCCTTGTGTTGTGCATACACCAAATCTTGCTTTGAAGAGAATAAATGTGTAACCAAGAAAAAACAAAAATAACAATGTTGTTTACCAAGAACATTCTTGGATCATCGAAATTGAGGAAGATGTCATGTTATAAAAAATTTCATCATGGGCCACTCCATAGACTATCAATTTTTAATTCATTGAAGTTGCTTCCCATTGCTCCAACACGATTTGTCTCCAATATAGTAATATTTGGTGGTGGTGGTGATGGTGATGTGACGATAATGGTAGTGGTGGTGGTGGTGGTGGTGATGATGGTGACGGTGGTGGTACAACGACGGCGGCGACGATGGTGGTGGTGATCATGTCGGGATGGTGGTGATGATGAAAATGGTAGTGGTGGAGAGTGATTGAGAGAGACAAGTGTTTCTCATTTTTTGATTTTTTGATTTTTCTGTTACCCAGCATAGAAATTGAACCAGTTCATTCCCGGGAATAAAAAAACGGTTTTGTCAAACACCGTTTCTATCCAATTTTGATCCCGGGAACAAAAATTAAAAAAAAAAAAAAAACAAAAACTGATTCTGAGAATGTTGCCATGCACACCCATAGTGTTTACACTATTACATAAATTTAGAATCGGGCTCTCTATCACATTTTTCCTATGATAATGGGCCTCACAAAACAAAATACCAATAGGCATCATTTTATAGTGCAAACATGAATTGCACTCCACTTTCAACCATCCCACATTTATGTTGTACCAAGCAAATACGAAGTAATTTTAGTTCCGATTTTTCTACCTACCTACATTATGCTCAACCAAGCACATCCTTAGGGACAAGCTAGCAACCAAAAAGGAGACAGGTAAATGAAACAGAACAGACATCTGATAAATAAGCATTTTTGAAAACACTTAGATCTGAGGTACAATAAGTTTCCAATGAATTGGAAAAATATATTGTAACAAATGTATGTTCTACTAGAATATTTACCATTAAACATTAATTTTTTTGGTAGATACTGTCCAAAACTTTAACAGCCCAGTTAATGTGATTTTGAGTATGAGCATCTTCACTCACTCCACTAAGATCTAGTTGTGTTGCCACTGGACCAACAACTCTCGGGTACATTTAATATTTTTTTACCTAAGTTAAATGTCTTATGTTACATAACTTCTAGGGTCACGTCACACTCTTGTTCAAAATGTATGAGTTTGAACGAATATAGCTGTTTATTTAGGGCATTATATTTCTTAAACAGTTGAAATCTTCATACCCTACGAGCTTCTTCTTTTTTGTTGAATTAGCATAAAATGAGAATTCTAAAGACCCAGATTCATCGTAATCTTTAATAGCAAACAGCTTGAGGAATGGTTAATTTTCGAAAAAAGAAATAAATAAAAACAAACAATGAAATGAAAGAGAGTGATGGGAGGTTAAGAAAATGATTACTACTGACCTCTGCTTCTGAAATTCTCTCATAGAAAGGCTTTAAGGTGAGTTCGAGGTCGCTTACTTTTACAGACTCAACCATTCTTTTCTATTCTCCCAGCCCTAAAACCCTATCTATGTTATTCGCACGCTCCTCGCTAATTCTTAAACTGAACTATTCAAATTGTGGTTCCACGTTGATTTATCTCTTACACGTGTGGGCCCATATGGGACATGCAAAATGAGAAAACATCTTTTGTGCTTCAAGAACATCTAATGATTTGTGTTCTCTTTCATAACATTAATTTTTTCTTTTCTTTTTTACCCTGTTATTTTTTCTCTATCTCAATTTTACCCCTAATTTATAATAAGGGATCACCTAAAAAACGGTGGTCGCGATCTATAATAAATTCTCTCGTAAAATGAGAAGATTGAAAGAAAAAAAAAATGGTCGATATGTAACAACTTCTCTCAAATACGGCACTACAGACCAACAACGGCAAAAGTGACCAAAATATCATATTTTGTCAAAAAAAAAAAAAAAAGTTTTTCAAACGCCACACGAATAGTATTTTTTATTAAATTGCCATGTGTCATGATTCGCTACCACTAGTAGCGAATTTTGTAGCCAATAATTTCGTGACACGTGATCATATTGCAGACCAAATTTGTTACCAGTGGTAGCGAATTATGACATGTCATCTTTTTTTTTTTGCAAAAGTATGTCACGTGTCAAAAAATCTTTGGCGAACATAATTTGCTACCAGTCGTAACGAATTATGCTTACGTGGCAGTCTGGTGAAAAATATTGTTCGCGTGACATTTGGGTAATTTGCCAAAAAGTGACATTTTGGTCACTGTTTGGCAACAACGAATACATGCTCTTATTCTTCTAACTCAACTCTGGCCTCCTGTCACCCGAGGTCTCAACCCCAAGGTTACCTGAACCTGAAATAAG
Organism: Gastrolobium villosum; assembly: GCA_032173675.1. Classification (NCBI taxonomy): domain Eukaryota; kingdom Viridiplantae; phylum Streptophyta; class Magnoliopsida; order Fabales; family Fabaceae; genus Gastrolobium; species Gastrolobium villosum. Next base: position 17,814 of record JAVKPL010004840.1, on the reverse strand, counting down.
CATCCCCAATTGGAGCCTTAGGCCTTTTTATTAAACGAGCTTTTATACAAGTTCAAGCCTGGTGCAAACAACAAATTTTAGACATCTAAGCTCAAGTCTTCACAAGCAGAGCCAAAGGACCCTGAAAGGCCCCTGGTCTGTTTATCACCCCTAGTTGGAAGCTTAGAATGTCTAGTTTAACATAGTAAAATATTAGAATTTTTGGTAAAGATTTACAATGGCAGTTTTAAAAATGGTAAAGACGGTTTGTGCTTGGGGGCTTTTAGAGAAGCCTACATACGTGAAACGAAAAAGAAATAGTGTCCCATTTGACTTAGGGTTTAGAATATGTTTGTTGATAATGTTTATATTGTGGAAACATATTGTGACATTGTTGGTTGTTGAGTTGGTGTTTGGACTTGTACCCCAAGGTTGGGTTGGACACTTAACATTTACAGGTAAGTTTCGTGTTCTTAGGGTTAATCCGCATTTGTCCCACCATTTTCCAAGAAGAGGATGGTAGTTTTATATGATATATGTGTTTATCTGTTACTTGAGATGATGAAATGATACACTCTTATATATGTATGTTATATGATGTATTACACACAATATGGCTAATACATGAGTGTAGTGTGGAGCTGCACAAGACTATATTTCCTGAGTGTGGGTATAAGGCTTAAGAGCCTTATACTTCTTATATATGTAGCAGACATGTGTAAACCATACCATTCTCTAGCCCGTAGACTTGTTAGCACACATGCATGATATATGTGTGTGTGTGTGTGTGTATGTGTGTGTGTGTGTGTGTGTGTGTGTGTGTGTTGTATCATATGATTATGGTTATATTATTGAACTGTTATTTTATACTGTTATACCGAAGTGAGCTTGGGGCGGAGGAACTCTTCGAGAACCCTTGCTTACTGATATTTCTGTTAGATATCTCACCCCTTCCGGGGCACATTTTTCAGGTATAGATATTCATGAGATGGATACCTATAGAGGCAGATGCCAGAGTAGAGATATAGCATGAGACATGCATGGATTTATGTATATGTCTACATTTGTTTGGATTTGATAATTATGTATCATACTATGTATTATTTTACGCTAGATTATTTATGTTTTATTTTATGTGAGCATAAGGGTTGTCTATGCCACCATGTATCTATTAAGTTTGTTTGCTCTTGTTGGAAAATATGTATAAGTTTATGTCTCTTGAATAATTATATTGTTTTAACCATTTGATATTATGTCATATGAACTAGGTTTCATGGAATCCTTAGTGTAAGTCTTGAAATGGCTTAGGTTATGTATATATAAATGAAGGCCCCTCAGGTGAATTGTATTGAAGTGGTAAGGGGTTAAAAATCCAATTGTGCAGCACAATAAGGCTGATATGGCCTCTGTCCAGGGAGTAATCTTTGATTACTGCTGGAAAAAATGTATTTTTAGCTACTGTCAAGAAAGTATCCGTGTAACACCTCGTGTATACCCGGTTTGTTAACATGTCATCGTATTAAGCCACGCTTGATTAAAAATGCGGAATAACTTTTTCTTTAATTCAATTATGACGTCATTAATACTTAGCCAAGTTAATTACTTAATCGGTCATCATAAAATATCGTCTATATGTAAATTGCAAGACAGCTAACTGAAATACCTCATTACATAAATAAAGTGAGTATCTAAATCACGGAACTACAACACATAGCCCAGACAATATCCTGATACATTAATACAACTTCAAATAAAACAAGACATAACCAAGTCTATGTGGTATGGACAAACCCCATGCTCACCAAATAAGGCAACAAATGCTCAACAGCAACAATAATATAATAACTGAAGCTAAAAGCATAAAAGCAACATGCATATCCAGCATCCAACATGTCAGCATATAACAGCAATATCTAACTCAGCTCTGGCCTCCTGCCACCCGAGGTCTCAATCCCAAGGTTACCTAAACCTGAAATAAGCGTCCCCAAATATGGGTTGAGATCTCTAAACAAGAAATCTCAGTAAGACAATGAGTCCTCGAGGATCTTCCACCCCAAGCTCACTTACATGTGCAATATAAGTTCCAAAAAGCAGTTTAACAAATATCAGTTCCAAAACCATGCAGTACAACAGATATTCATGTCATGTGTGTTATCACTATTCTACTGGTCAGAGAAATGCAGGAATACATCTATTACCTGCAGTTAGTACAAGGAACATCGCTTGCACCTCACCCACAGCTTCACTATCTTGTATGCACCACATACTCAGGCTTACTGTATAGGTAGAACACCACATGTATATCATAAAGGCACATTGCATATATCAGCTTAATAGCATTTTCAAATATAAAAGCATGTAAACACAGCATGCATATAAACCATCCCCCATGGGACATGGTGGAACCAAACAATGGCAAAGCCGAGGACACGAAAGCTTACCTTGCAAGCTCACAATCCTATGCCAAAAGTCCACACAGCTCAAGTCCAACACACAACAGAATCATAATCTGATTTGGACCAGCAATCGTATCAATAACCAAAGCACATACGTATAAACACAAAGACTACGTTTTCCTTTTACGGTTTATGTCTTAAGGCTTCACACAAAGCCACAAGCTCTTAACCACTTAGGTTCTGACTTAGATAATTAATTCCAGAAGTACTACTTCGTCAAACTAGGGTCCACAAACCCAAACAAGACCTCTGTATGATCAGTACCTTACTATTCAACGAAAATCCAGAATATCCGGATATATGTTGGGGGCATATCCGGATATCAAGACCCCATATCTGGATATCATATCCGGATATTTCGCGACAGAATGCAATTATGCATTTTCGCGAAAATCCAATCCAAAGGTCCAACTTTTAAGTCCTTGAAACGTTAAAGCATGCATTTTTATTCTGTTTTAAGCTCATATATCAGTTGGTTACTTGTTTAACTCATTAAACATACCAAGACTCATCTTTTAAGCAAGGAAAATCATGCTCAAAGTGGTAACACTTACCCAAGTCCAAAACAGAGGAAGAAGGTGCTCTTGGAGCTCACACTTCAGCTCCAAGGTGCTGACTAACAAGAGAACGAAAATGGACCAACAAAGATGAGTTCTTTCTTCACAAAGGTGACACTTTGAAGCTCAAAATGCCAACACCAAGGTTCCCACCACTCAGCTCTCAACTGACTTCACACAGAGGCAAAAGACTCAGAAAATGCACTCTCACACCCTCACAATGATAGCTCTCAAGTGTTTACAAGAAGAAAAGAGAAGGATAAATGCAAAAAGTGCTAACTTTCTCAAGAAATGGTGAAGAAGGCCAATGAAACAGTGACAAGCAGATCAGCCTCTCCACAAGTCACGTACGAATGCAAGGTGCCTAGGGTTTTGAGCCCAAAAGTTGAATATATAGTCACTTAACAATTAAACACGCAGTATTAACATCAATTGCTACGCTTAGCATTTTAATCCCAATATTTGGAATCTTAACCTAATCTCTTTTATAAGATTTATCATATTTTTATTTTATTTTTCTGAGCATCTTTCTGGTACGCGCTTTTCCATAGCTAGTATCAGTTCTGGCACCAGTACTCATTATTTTGACTTGAAACTCGTTTTACGAATCCTATATAATATTCTAATAATTATCATGTCTTATTATAATTTTCCGGGATATTCTCCGGTACGCATTTATACCGGGTAGCAGAACTGGTATCTGCACTTTTCGTCCGTAAAGCGACTTTCAGCATTATTATTCACTTACTATAATTATTAGAGCCTCATAATAATTATTAAGGTCAATTATAGAATTATTTTCTAATTATCACATTTAATTAATTACCCTCATTAATTAACGGTGCGGGTTCTTACAATCCGAATATTTGAAAAAGTACTCGATTACTTTTCGGGAAGTATTTGAATATTTTTTGGGAAGTATTTGAATTCTCCCCTGGGCAGTGGCATTTGCGATTCTGTTTCAAGATTTTAATGATGGAACTTGTATTCTATGAAGATTAGGTAATAAAACAAGGCTAAAGAGACCTTAGGGGAGTTGTCATAATAAATCCCTATGTGTTTAGTGGTAAGTTGAGTGAGTAACCATAATTAACAACTTGATAATGGTTTAAGTCAAATAAAAATGGAAAGGTTAAAGGAATTTATTTAGAGAAAAATGCATGTTAAAAAGAGTTGTAATGCCTTCATTTGGCATTCGTAAATATGAAGAATGAAGTAGGTATGATGGAGTAACTAATGGTAAAGAGAAGGTATTAAACTTCAGGATGTTCTATTGTAAGATTTAAATTATGAAATAGGTGAGTAAGCTTATATGTCATTATAAGTAAGAAAGTGGAACGAATCATGTATATTATGTAATTAACTTGGCATGTAAGTAATGATTTCAATTAATAAAGAATGGAAAAAATTTGTCCACGTTGTATTGAGTTTAGCTTCAATATTTATTTAATTAAAGATGTTGCGCTTAATACCATTATGATGACAATACTCCAGGTGCACACGGGGTGTTATAGTTATGACTTCTTTACCATATTTTCAAATGCAAAGTTACAAGATTCCTTCTTCTATTTGTATAAAGATAGAAAAGATTCAAAGAAGTTTCATTTAAGGAGACAAGGATAATAGAAGCCATAATCTTATCAATTGGAGTACTGTAACACTCCCAAAGATGAATAACGGTCTTGGTTTGAAGCGCTTGGAACTTATGAATGATGCCTTCCTTGCAAAGAGGACTTGGTAACACTACACGGATCCTGATCAGCTTTGGTCGAAGTTCCAATATCATAAATAAGAGAAAAGAATATCGAGAGATGGTATCTTTGTCACTCGTGGTGGTGACTCCAATTTTTGGAGAAATTTGTGTAGAATGTGGAAGACCATGGAGGAAAGGCAAGTTTGGGAGGTTGGTGTTGGGCAGTCGATTAAGTTCTGGCAAGATAAATGGTCATCTCATAGTTACTCGCTACAAGATCACTGGTGGTGCTTGGAACTATGAAATACTTAAGGAACTTCTTCCTGAGGATGTTATTACCATTCTCCAGGGCACTTTAACTCCGAATGAGGCTGATGAGCAAGATACGAAACTTTGGTATCTGGAGGGTGATAATACAATTACGGTTGAAATGTGTTTATGATGTGTTTCTCAAGCAAAATGATGTATTAGTAGAGGAGAATAATCTATGGTCAATCCTTTGGCGCTGGAAGGGTCCATAAAAGGTGAAAATAATGATGTGAAAAGTGATGCATAAGAGTCTTCTTACAAGATCTAGAACGATATAGTGGGGTGAGGCAGATGACATGTGCCCAGTTTGCGACATAGAGAGGGAGACTATTTCACATGTCATTCGGGACTGTAGTGAAGCCAAAACCTTGTGGCTTAAACTAGTTCCAAGTGATAAAGTTGATGATTTCTTCTTAGGAGATATGGACCAGTGGTTGTCGAAAAATATTGCCATGCATGTTAATGACAGGCAAGATAAAAAATGGCTAACTATTTTTTCTAACATGCTAGAAGATTTGGCATTGGCGAAATGAAAGAATGTATGATGCCTCATTGACGCCCATTTTGTGAAGGAAAACCTAATCCGAAATCTTGCAAAGGATGTGGGATAAGTTGCAAACAAATGTACAAATCTAGCTTATGACAAAAGAATCATAATAGAGGACATATCTTGGTAGTTTCCCAATTCGGGTGCTGTCAAGGTTAATACAGAAGGGGATATGCATGGTAACCCTGGTCCAGCTGCTTGTGGAGGTGACATTCGTGATGAGTGAGATAAGTGGCTTGATGGCTTTGCATATAAATTAGGGAGGTGCTCTTCATTCAAAGCATAATTATGAGGTGTCCTTAGGGGGTTGGAGATATGGCTTGGAATGCTAGATATCGTAACATCATTATTGTAAGTGATTCAATAAGTGTGATCACTGTGCTTACTAGAAATAGTGCAGCAGTTCGTGAGAATCAATTGATTTCTCACATACAGACATGGATCAATAAAAATTGGTCTGTGACTTTCAATCATACTTTAAGGGAGGGTAACTCATGTTCAGACTGGTTAAAGAATTTCATATTAGACTATGAGGGGCAGGAAGACTATCTTATTTGGCAGGAACCTCCTCCTGACATCTAGTTACTGTTGTTTGCTGATCTGTCAGCTGTTAAGAAACCTCATGCTTTGAGTTGCAATAGTTAGGTTTCTTTTTGTGTTATTTCTTTGTTTTGTGGCTTAGGCCTTTTATTTATAAAAAAGCAATTAAATGCTAGAAATAAAGACTTAAAAGTTTAGAGAATTGCAAACACAATATATCCTAGTTCAGTCACTACCACTTGTGACCTATGTCCAAGTCGATCAATCAATTCTTTCACTATCCCTCAAGCTTCATCAGTGCTTGACAAACCACTATAACCTCCAAGCTTCTGAATGCTTGTTAACCTTACAATCTCTCCAAATTTACTTAGGTATTTGGCTACCTCTTAAATATAATGCGTCTCACAACCTTCTCAACCCAATAATACAAAGGAAAATATGTGGAAATAAATATACACTCTTAAAGTGTGGATAATACAAGTTGAAGCACTATGGGTATATGAATTTTCAAGATATGAGCTCAAGAATGTGTGATTTTTGAATGATATTGAAATATGTGTAAACTGTTACACCTCGTCTGCAGCTGGTTTGTCAGCATACATACGGTACAAAGGCGCATCATAAATAATGGTTTAAGTTGAAGACTTTACCTATAAGTATCACCTATAACTTGCGTAAATGGGTGAATAAACTTTTTCCTTTTCAGATCTTTAAGTATTGTAGCGCATCATTTTATTAATTACGGCAAATGTATCTTGAGTTGTACTTATCAGAATAAGGCTTATGATATATCGTTGGAAAGCTCCTTACATCTAGATTATGTTGGTTAAATATCATAATTTTAGAAGAATAAATTAATTATAAGTAGGTTTATGGTAAGTATTGAGACTAAGGGTAATTTAATGAATGAGATTAATTATCTAGTGTGTAAGATTTATATGAATTAATTAGATAATTGTTATGACTTGTTTGCCTGGTTTGGATCGCCATATTAATATGAAATTTAATATGGGAATTACTTTAATTAAATATTTTAAAGTGTGTTTGACATAATATAATTGTTTGAAGTATTAGTAACATGATTATGGTGGTTGTTAGTATTAGTGTATATGTTGTAAGTTACGAATTAAGTGAGCCAATGTCGTTCTTATTAGGCGACTTTAGTGAAGCTAGTGAGCTTGGATATTTCTTGGTGTCTAAACAAATCAGAAAAGAAAATAGGAGTACAAGTAAGCTTTTGGTTTAAAGAGGTTTTTCCTTCTATGTTGTTCCACCAGGATCTAGTGTGATCAGGGTTATATGTCTATATGTTGGTAATTATAAATGTTTAATACATTACGTCTTGATGTTTTATAGATACAAAGTAATTCTTCTATTAATTTATGAAATTGTGATATGTACGAATATGTTAGTTATGTATGAAAAGTATGTTTGATAGTTAAGTATGGTAAAGATATAGTCTATAGTTTTTGAAAGAATATTACTATTGGTATAATTTACAGATATAATAAAAAGGATTTGGGTACATTGAATCTTGTATTCAAGAATTATTTATTAAGTTAAAATGTTTAATGCAAGAAAATATGTTATTATGTTAAGACTCTGTGAGTCTAAGTTACTCGGAAATTATGTTAAGACTCTGTGAGTCTAAGTTGCTCGGAGATTAAGTTACGACTCCATGAGTACTATGTTACTCGAAGGTATGTCATGTTATGTTAAGTTATGAATTAAATTCGGTGTAGTTTATTCTGTTTAATGTAAGTAGCTTTTACTGTTATGAAATCTATGTTCAATTGTATGCAGATACATTTTGTCGTGACACGGTAAGTTGTATAATGTGATTAAGAACGATAGATTAGGCTAAATACACGTTGTAAGCTATGTTTGGTAACTTGGATATATTATGTTTATGTTAAGATATGGCATCATATACTAATTGTCCAGTGGTATAGTTAGAATTTTATGTCCGATTAGGTTACATTTAATAGTTCCACATGGTTATCGGTATGTAATTAGTATTTATTTCTATTAAGTTCTTATGTTTTAATTATGTTAAGTACTTTATGTTTCATTGCCTATTATGTTTATATTTCAATATAATAATTGTGCTAATTTATATATATGTTGTTTATTTATTATGTATGTTAAAAAAGTTATGTTTATGATTTTATGAAATTATATTAAGCTAATATTTACAGTAAGATCTTCCTTGAGAAATTACGCTCTTGGTGAGGATTTATGGACATCCGTGTAAGGATTTATGTTTTCGGATATATTTAAGTTTATAAGTACGTTAAATTATTTTATAATATTTATTATGTTATATTATCTGATTATTTTTACTGTAAGTGAACTCGTGGGATGGAGAATTCTCTATAAACTCTGAGTTTACTGAGATAGTGGAAATCTCGCCCCGTCTGGGGGCTTACATTTTAGGTACATCTTCTGAGGCAACGGATTCTACGAAGGGCGAGAAGGTTGTATCAGAGTAGAGATATTAGTGTTATGACTATTTGTCTGGCATGTATATATATATATATATATATGTAAATCTTGGTGTTAATCCTTTGACTCGAGGATGACCATATAACTTTTTGATGACATAGGTGTAGTTCTTTGACATCTGTTAATTGATTGTAAATATTGTAATTATGTAAATAGATGTGTTAGAAGTCGATATATGTAGTAAGTATATGTACGTGTGTGTGATTATATTTTAATGGCACGGAGCCATATGTTGTATTGTCTCCTGGGACTTTTATGTATTAGAAGTCATGTATAATGATGAGACTGGTCCCAGGCTAGTCTGAAATGCAGTTGTTATGTTGTCGGTATTTGTATAAAAATATTAGTATGTGATTTAAGAAATTAAAAAGATTAAGATAGTTAATAGAATAATTTTATATTTAGTAAGTGATTTGTATTATTAAGGGATTGTACAAGTTTTATTATATTAAATAAATTAGTAAAGCATTATGTAGAAGTAAGCAATGCATCTTTAGAAAGAAAAAGCTATTCGTCATTTTATGACATTTATTAAATTATTTTACGTAAGTCTTCTGCTTAGGCATTTATTTATGTTGCGTTTGAACCATATGTATAATAACTCACCAGTTGCAAATGGGGATGTTACATATCTAAAATGGCATGGAGCCATATTTTTAGTATTTGTGTATTTGGACAAGACTTTTCTGTATTTCAGGTATAAGATAATTAGTGGGATTTGATCCCTAGTTGTCCAGATTACAGTCGTTATGCTGTCCCGAGACTCTATCTGGAATCGTACGTGATATCATATTCGGATAGTGATATGATAATTAGTTATGATCATCAAGTTATCAAGTTAATTCTGTACAGTTGTGGGACTGTATAGTCTATATCAGGAATATTAAGCTTACATGGCAAAGATACATAAAGTTTACATAAAGGAAAATGTTAAGTCATGTAGTTACAAAGGACTATCATAATACTTTACATGAGTCTTATGCTACCTTATTTAGGTACCCAACACTTTTATGCTACCTTATTTATGCTCGCTTCAAGATCACATAAGGCCCGATCAACATTGATGTTGCCCCTCGAACATGGGACGTTAAAACTCCCAGGATCCCAAAGCTTTGGAGGTAGCTTCCCTTGAATGATAGCACTACACTTTTCGGTTAAAGCCACTATTTCAAACTCTTGTAAATTATCCTTTCTAGATAGCAAATCTTTCATATACTTAGCATAATGAGGCATTAGCTAAAGCTTCAGCAAAAGGAATATTAATTTACAACTTCTTAAAAACATCTAAAAACCTAATATATTGTTGCTTCTGAGCTTGTTGCTTAAGCCTCAAAGGGTATGGAGTCTTTGCATATGGCGAGAGACCCAATGGTTTCTTCTGACTATCAACAGACTTCTTCTTTGCTTCTTCCTTGAGGTCACTCGTCTTAGTCTTATTTTCTTGACTTTGCTCTCCCTTGAGTTCTGTCGAAGCTTCAACTTCCTCATTTTCTTGCTCCTCAGTCTCACTGATATCAATATACGCACTCTTTTGCACCACTCCAGGTTTCTCTTGAGGTTGGATCACCTTCCCACTCCTAGTAGTGATTTCCTTGCAATGCTCCCTTAGATTAACTACGGTGCCTCCAGGAAAAGTGCCTTATGTAAAAACATGCAGCGCTAAATTAGGAACCTTAATAATTTAATTATGAAGTTAGAAAATTATTTCATAATTAAAATAGGATAATTAGAAGGAAATTATAATTATTAATATAAAGTCACTTTTCGAAAGAAAAGTGTGAATACTGTGTATTTTGCGATATAAATGTGTACCGACGAAGTGACCCAAAAAATAGAAATAAAAATATGAATATTCCTAGAAAATATGCTAAGTTAGTATGTCAAAGCTTGGGAGAAAAATAATTAACAAAGATGCAAGAACTAATACCGGGAGTTTTAAGTGATCAGTGTCTTAAATAGCTCAGGCACACTTAATACCCTCATTTCTCTCATTTTCCTACGTAGACCCTATTCTTGTTTTTCTCTCATGGCTGCCATCTCTCACTCTCCATGAAAAATCAAGCATTTCTTAACAAAACATAGTAAAGACTCCACATTTCTTCATCTTCCTTCTACTCTATCACCTAGAATCCTTGAAAGCCAACATCTTGAAGGATAAAAATCCATTCTTGGAGTGTCTTAGATTCTTCATTAGGGAGTTTTAGAGTTTTCATCTTTGTTTTGTTGGTTTGGGTCATTGTACACCCACTTTTCATCATCAAGGAGCTTACTTTGTGTTGAAATGACCCATCTTCACCTTGCAAATTCGTGCTTCTTGTAAGACAAAACTAAAACAGAAGGAAGAGGGCTTGGGAGCTGTTGTTTTGTCTTATTTTGAAGCTTGAGTATATGTCTTACCTTTGTTTTTTGAACTTTTGCGAGAAGATTTAGTCTTGAACATATAAAAAGAGATAAATAAGTAACATAGGAGTAAACTAGTGTCACTATGCCTAAAACGCAAGATTGGACCTCTGTTAGTGTTAAAAATGAAGCCTTGAAGGATATCTTCGTGGAGAATGCATTTATGCATCTCTGTCGCGAAATATCTGGATATCTCTGATGTGATATCCGAATATTGATATCTGGATATGTCTCCGACAAATATCCATATATTCTGCAATTTTCGAGTTTTATGTCATTCTGCCTCATCAGAACCTAGTTTAATGATATTGGACCCTTATTTGCATTGTAGGGACTTCTGTAAAATTAATCTAAGCCTGATGATAAACCCCTAGTTTATCAGTTTTTTCAGCATAAATTAGTATCAATTTGTGTGATTAATTGGATGAAAAGGAGGTTAATGTCCTAGAAATCCCTCAAGTGCAAGTTCTGAAAGCTTTGTGAAAATTTACACTGTCTTGTAGGGAAAGGAAGGCCAAAAAGTAGCAGAAAGAAGGAAGAAGATATTGGAGAAAGGGAGAATGCTTAAGTGTTGAGCGCTAAAACGTCCACACAGACCGTTTTAGCGCATTGTTATGAATTGAAGGCGAAAGTTGCTGGTGCTGAGCGCTAAAACGTTCACACATAATGTTTTAGCGCGCTACTGCGAGCTGAGCGCCAAAACGTCCACACATAATGCTGCTTAGCCGCTGCTGTTGGAAAATTTTCGGGTCTTGGGCGCTAAAACCTCCTGATCAACCGTTTTAGCGCCCTTATGTGGAAAAAGTCTCTAGTCTCGGATGCTAAAACGTTTAAATCAAGTGTTTTAGCGTTGGAGTCAGTTAAAAGCAGTTGGGTATTTTCCAGCCATGGACGCTAAAATACCCATAAAGAACGTTTAAGCGCCCAATGCAGTTAAAAGAAGTTGAACAAGCGTCAAGCTTGGACGCTAAAACGCCCATCAAGACTGTTTTAGCGCCCATGTTATTTTTCAGCAGAATTTGTAAAACTATAAAAGGAAAAGGCCTTCACACTTTTAAATATATCTCTCTACCATATCTCTATCTCCTACATCAGATCATCTGATCTGACTTCTCTCTTTTTACTTTCCAAATTCTTAGGAGTAGTGTTTCATATGTAATTACACTTGAAGATTGAAGACTTACTATCATGACAATGGAGTTTGTTCTTTCTTCTTCTCTTGTCTTTATTTCAATTATGTCTGAGTAGAGTCCTTTGTAGTGTGATTCAATGGAACTCAAGTGTGAATTTATGAATGGTTAATTAGATATTTTGTTTCTCTATTATGTGATTTGTATGAAGTTGTCTTGATCAATTCTTCATGTTAATGGAATAGTGTAGAACAGACATGTTTACATTATTATATAGTTGACAACTTCATCATTAGTGTTTTAGTAGTCAAGACATTGATGCTATGATACTAGTGTAATCTTAAGACCTTAGTAATTAATGTATGTATTATGAAAGGAATCACCAAGACATTGGGGTTTCTGATTAATGTGTCTATCAGGGTAGTAAGACATTACATCTTGATGATAAGTAAAAGGTTGATTAACATCACATAATAGATAATTCATGATGGAAATTGGTTCATCCATAAGTTCATGCTTGAGGGAAATTGACATCTGACTACTTGTTAAGTTATATTCATGTTTTGTGTGTTTTTTTATTCTTTAATTTTATGCAATCTAAATTTCTAGTGACAAGAAATCCATGCAATTCAGAACTATTCAGTTGATTCAACTCAATAATATTTGGTTAGTCAGTGCTTGAGACAAATCCTCGTGGGAACGATCTTTGCTTATCATTTTATTACTTGTATGACTAGTGCACTTGCTAATCTGACAACAAGTTTTTGGCGCCGTTGCCGGGGAATTGATGTTCAACATTGAAAAATACCATTAGTTGTTGAGATTGAATGTTTTACTTTTCATCATTTTAATTTTTTGTTTGTATGAATCTTTGTTCTCTGGTAATTCTGGTGTATGCAAGGTACTATTGATCAAAACTCTTTGTTGTTTGACCCAGAATTAGAAAGGACAAAGAAGGAATAGAAGGGCAGCCAGAAGAAGGCAGCAAGTATTGGAAAGTGGTGAACTAAGTACTACAGTACACGAAGAAATTATGGCAGAAAATCATGTGCAACCACCACAAAGGACATTGGGAGATTACATTACTCCTGCTGTCATTCCACCCATTGGAAGTGTGGTTAGACCTACTGTGGAGCCCAACAATTTCGAATTGAAGCCTGCACTAGTACAATTGGTGCAAAAGGAGCAGTTTGCTGGAACAAGTGCAGAAGATCCATATCTGCACATTGAGAATTTCTTGTTGTTAAGTGACACTGTGAAAATCAATGGAGTGAAAAGAGATGCCATTCTGTTGAGGCTATTTACTCATCACTAAAGGATGATGCCAGGAGATGGTTGCAGTCACTGCCATAAGGAAGTATTACTACTTGGGATGATCTGCATACCAAGTTTTTGGCCAGATTCTTTTCAGCATCCAAGAGGGCAAAGTTGAAGGATGAGATCACAGGATTCAAGCAGAAAGAGTCAGAGTCCATTTATGAGGCTTGGTAAAGGTTCAAGACATTGTTGAGGAAATGTCCACAACATGGGATTGAAGTGTGGAATCAGGCAGCAATCTTTCTTCAAGGGATGACTACTAATACTAGGACATTGGTGAATGCCACTGCTGGTGGGTCATTGACAACCAACACCCCTAAGGAGACACTTGACATATTTGAATCTTTGGCATCTCAGGAATTTGACAATGCTCCAGTAGCTGATAGAAGAACAGGAATCATTAAGTTGGATGGGTATGATGCTTTGCTAGCCAAGAATGATCAGTTGATGCAAACTCAGAAAGAGCAACAACAAAAGTTGGATGCTCTCACTAAGCAACTATCCAATCAAAAGGTTGCTTCTGTGGACACTAACTGTGTGTGCGCAATTTGTGGGAAAAGCCATGTAACAGATGATTGTGATTATGGTGTATCTACAGAACAAGCTGAGGTTAATGGAGTATGGTATGATCAGAGGAACCTTAACACCCAAGGGCGAAATCTATATGTGCCACCATGGAAGAATATGAATCAACACCCTGGGTTCAGTTACAGTTCCAACCATCAGTTAAATCCTCTATTGCATCCTCCTCCACCACATTCATCACAGCAAGGAGATACTTCTGCATGGGAGAAAGTTTTTGCCCAGATATCTAAGACCACTCAAGATTTCATTCAACGGTCAAATTCTTTCAGAGAAGAAACTTCTGCATTCATGGAAGAAGCTAAAACTTCATTCAGAAACCAAGAAGCATCCATCTAGAATTTGGAGACAAAGATTGGTCAGTTATCAAGGCAGATATCTGAGAGATCACAGGGCAAGTTCCCTGGTGATACAATGGTGAATCCAAAGGAGCACTGCAAAGCTATTACTACAAGAAGTGGGCTTGTGCTTCAACCTGTTCAAAAAAAAGTAGAAGGCAAGAAGGATGAAGAAGAAGTAATTGTGAAGGATGTAGTGGAAGATGATGAAAAAGAAACAGCGAAGGAAGATAAGAAAAAAGTTGAGGTGGAAGTTGAAAATAACTCTTCACCTAAGAAGATGATGAAGTGGGAGAAGAAGAAAATGGCTGACAAGCAAGATCAGCCCATTAACTTGTCCCCATATGCCAAGGTTCCTTATCCTCAGAGGTTGAAGCAAGAAATCCAGAAACAACATTATGCAAGATTTCTGGATATCTTTAAGAAGTTGCAGATCAACATTCCATTTGCCGAGGCCTTGGAAACATGCCTCACTATGCCAAGTTCATGAAGGATATTCTGTCTAAGAAGAGGAAACTGAAGGATGGTGAGACAGTGGCCTTAACAGAAGAGTGTAGTGCCCTTATCCAGAAGAAACTTCCACCAAAATTAAAAGATCCAGGAAGTTTCAGCATCCCTATTACCATTGGAGATGTGGAAGTAGGGAAGGCACTTTGTGATTTGGGGGCTAGCATAAATTTGATGTCATTGACTGTATGTAGAGCCTTGGGAATCAACTCATTGAAGGATAATAATCTTATTCTGCATCTTGCAGATAGATCTATCAAGAGACCGGAAGGTGTGGTAGAAGATGTTTTGGTTAAGGTGGATAAGGGTTGCTCTCAGTCAGAGTAAATTGCTCCTGTTGGCAAATCTGACTATTGCTCTGTGCTCTTGCTCCTACAACTTTAAATTATTCCCGAGCAGCTCGCGGTTTGACCAAGCAATGGTCATTTTCAGATCTTAAGGGTATCAACCCTTCCTTCTGCACTCACAAGATACTGATGGAAGAAGAAGTCAAACCAGTGAGGCAACCATAGAGGAGACTTAATCCCACTCTGAAAGAGGTAGTGAGGAAAGAGGTGGTGAAGTTACTTGATGCTGGATTGATTTACCCTATTTCAGACAGTGCTTGGGTGAGTCCAGTTCAAACAGTACCCAAGAAAGGAGGGATGACTGTAGTCAGAAATGAAAACAATGAACTGATCCCTACAAGAATAGTGACTGGCTAGAGGATGTGTGTAGCCTACCGGAGACTCAACAAAGCAACCTGAAAGGACCATTTCCCTATTCGATTCTTGGACCAGATGCTGGAGAGATTAGAAGGACATGCTTTCTACTGTTTATTAGATGGATACTCAGGCTATAATCAGATAGCTGTGGCTCTGGAAGATCAGGAGAAGACTGCATTCACTTGCCCCTATGGAATCTTTGCATACTGGAGGATGCCTTTTGGCCTATGCAATGCACCCGCAACTTTTCAAAGGTGCATGCTTTCCATATTCTCTGACATGGTAGAAAGATGCATTGAGATTTTCATGGATGATTTTTCTGTGTTTGGTCCTACTTTTGATGCATGTTTAGAAAACTTGGATAGTGTTTTGAAAAGATGCTAAGATTGCAATCTTGTGCTGAATTGGGAGAAATGTCACTTCATGGTGACATAGGGTATTGTTTTGGGACACAGTATCCAACAGAGGAATTGAAGTAGATAAGGCCAAGATCTCTGTTATTGAGAAACTACCCCCTCCCATAAATGTTAAAGGTGTGAGAAGTTTTGTAGGATATGTTGGATTTTACCGTCGTTTCATAAAAGACTTTTCAAAGATAGCAAAACCATTGTGCATGTTGTTAGGAAAGGATCAAGAATTTCTGTTTACTGATGACTACTTACATGCATTTAATATGTTGAAAGACAAGTTGATTACTGCACCAATAATCATGGCACTTGATTTTTCATTACCTTTTGAACTTATGTGTGATGCTAGTGATTTTGCTGTGGGAATAGTGCTAGGCCAAAGGAAGGATAAATTATTGCATGTCATTTACTATGCCAATAAAATTCTTAATGAAGCACAAAAGAATTATGCTACTACAGAAAAAGAGTTATTGGCAATAGTTTATGCATTTGACAAATTCAGGTCATATCTGCTAGGGACCAAGGATATTGTTTATACTGACCATGCAGCTTTGAAGTATTTGTTAGCCAAGCAGGATGCTAAACCCAGGTTGCTCCGGTGGATGTTTCTTCTACAAGAGTTTGAAGTAGAGATTAAGGACAAGAAAGGAAGTTGAAAACTTGGTAGCTGATCATTTATCAAGGATCACAGAGACAGATTTACAAGAGAGTCCAGAAGTAGTGATCAAGGAAGAGTTTCCTGATGAGCAAATATTGGCTATAAGCACTGTTTCCCAGTTGGTACATAATCAAGTTTTTCTGTTGAAACCCCACCATGTTTGCTGATTTTGCTAACTATAGAGCTGCTGGAGCCATGCCAAAGGATTTCACTTATCAGCAGAGGAAGAAATTTCTGCATGATGTGAGAAGATACATCTGGGATGAACCATATCTCTTCTATAGATGTTCTGATGGAGTAATAAGAAGATGTATTCTAGAGGAGGAGCAGAAGAGTGTTTTATGGAACTGTCATGGTTCAGCCTATGGTGATCACTTTGCAGGTGAGAGAACAACAGCCAAGGTTTTGATGAGTGGTCTTTACTGGCCTACATTGTACAAGGATGCCCGAAAATATGTGGATGCATGTGACAATTGCCAAAGAACTGGGAACATCTCCAGGAGACATGAAATGCCTTTAAATAACATCCTGGAGGTGGAGAATTTTGATGTTTGGGGTATGGATTTCATGGGACCCTTCCCTTCATCCTACTCTAACAAGTATACCCTGGTAGCAATTGACTATGTTTCTAAATGGGTTGAAGCCATAGCCACTCCAACTAATAATTCTCGGGTAGTGATTGCCTTTTTGAGAAAGAACATCTTTGCCAGATTTGGAATTCCAAGAGCCATCATCAGTGATGGGGGCAATCATTTTGATAATAGGTGGGTTGAATATGCACTTGCAAAGTATGCAGTCAGACACAAGATAAGCACTCCATACCATCCGCAGACCTGTGGTCAAGTTGAAATTTCCAACAGGGAATTGAAAAGAATATTGGAGAAGACTGTTGGGAATGTTATGACTCAATGGTCCAAGAAACTTGATGACACCTTGTGGGCATACAGGACAACATTCAAGACTCCAATTGGAATGTCTCCATTTCAATTGTTGTTTGGGAAAGCATATCATTTGCCTGTTAGCTTGGAGCATAGAGCATTGTGGGCTGTCAAGTTTTTAAACTTTGACTCCAAGGCAGCAGGTGAAAAAAGGTTGCAATTGGATGAACTAGATGAATTTCGTCTGCAAGCATATGAAAGTGCTAGCCTATACAAGGAGAAGACTAAATTATGGCATGATAGGAAG
>JAVKPL010004839.1:0-225619 GCA_032173675.1 Gastrolobium villosum | reverse complement strand
CAATTTCTTTTCAATTTCTTTTTACAAGTCCGGCTACCTAGCACATATAGCCCATAATTTCACTTGGCAGGTTTTCCTACCAATTTAACATATCATAACTATGCCTATAGGATTATACCATATTCTGTTCACTCTGTGCCACACAGGCAACTGTTACTTACTGGCACATTACAGCCACAATTATCCTTCTTTGAACTTTATTTCTACGGAGTATTAACTCTCGTCACCAATTTTTTCCACATTTCTTATTCCACATTAAACACTATTATGGAATCTCACAGCCTTTCAGTGCAATTCACCGAGTAATCATCTAGTTCACACTCACTATACTTTTATTTTCTGTGGGATAAATCCCCATTTTGGCACTTAGCCACAATTCGTATCTACACATCTTTCTTTGCTCATGTCCTCAACCTACAACGTACAGTTTCACCTCAGCACTTTATCTTTACCAAGCACTATCTCTGTGCTAAACTTTTGAATCCAACTTTACAGGTTTACCAACTTCACCAAAACACAACGGCGAATCACTTCCTCAAGACATTTTACTAGTACATAATGGACCACGCATTACAATTCTTACCTTACATCGGTCCTTTCAAAGCTTTCAACCATGAATCCACTCCTGAATTTTATACACTAATCATAATTACCTTTTCAATTAATCATCTCCAAACTTGACACACAGTTCATCACTGATTTCTCCCATTAAAGGCAACATGCCCAAGATTTCCATTAACAATTTTCTTTAATTACCGTTCCATACTCATTTATCAATTCCAGATGTGTTTCATTCTATACATTTCACCTTCATTATTATTTCACTTAACCAGTATGTATTACTCCAAGGTCACACATCATCTTTTTCTCATATCTGTCCCATCACATAGGGATTTTCAAAGCTTATTTATCATGTCACAAGACTAAATCCATCACTATCACTATTTTCATAATTTCATATTGGCTATTACACAAGTCTCTCGGACTATTCAAAGGCACCACTAGCACACTCAATCACATTTCTTGATACCTAGCCAAAAACAACCTCAACATGGTGTATTTTCAACACCTCTCTCACTATAGTTTGCATCTACACAACTTCATCATTGACTCTACCACCAGGGTAAAGATATCAACCTTTATTTCCCCAAATACATTTCTCTTTAACAACTAGTATCGCACTTTCTTACTTGACTATAACTTCATTAATCACTTCTTAAAATCATCGGCCACTTTGGTCACCAACTTACAACCCTTGGCCACTTTGGCCACCAACTTAGCTTAACATCTAGCCATCACAAATCTTCCCAAAAGACTTTGACTCAATCCATCATTACCAATCAATTTCCATCCCCTTCACATAGGGTGATAATCCGATAATTCACTTCACAATTTCCGTAAAACCATAATTCCATATTACCACACTTGGTATACACTCATGCACATCTCCGAGTGCTCACATTCATAATTCAAACTACCATCTCATGGCACCTCACACATTTCATCATATTAGGCATATTACTGTTCACTTACAGTTATCCAAATTCACCTCTTGCGTTCCTCACAAGATACAATCCTCTAATGCAATGGGTAAGAACATCCCAGGTTTAACCCCTCGAGCTCTTGCTGTCCTAAGGGCCCCAGGTGCAATGCCCCACCAATCAGAGAATCTGTCCTTGTAATTCACGCAAGAAGAGGTAACATGCCATAGGCTTTACTAACAGTCCAACTAACTCAAGGTTCTACCTCACATTACATTACTTATACAAGATAATAATAATCTCCGGGAACATAATCCATACGGAGATAGCAATATGATCCAGGCATATAAGCCACACAAAGATAAACACATTCACATCAAATCCGTATATAACGGCAAACAGATTCTTATATAGATACATAATGGTATACTAGTTTTATCTTACTCTTGCACCATTCACTATAACTTTCTAATATGGTTCTTTTCTCAACAATATACTCATTTAACTTGACTAATCATTTGTCTTAGTCCATAACACAATCATCCTCACATGATTCCATCATCTTTCTCGTATTTTGACACCAAATTTTCATTTCATAACAGTACCCATGTTCGGTACCGTCTTAATCCATTGTCCATCATGACTTATAGCAGCCATGCTCAACACTTTAGAAGATCCACTTCATTACCATAACATCACTTTTCTCTCAATATTTCACTATGACACCAAGGGTGTCCTCATTTAACCGTCCATGCATTCAGTGCATCAGGACCACCAGATAAATTTCAATTTCGAGCAGCGCTCGCCTGGGACTTCCAAGAGCAACACCTCTTAGGATTAAATCCACAAGGGAAACCCAGGACAATTTCTTATTGTCACATTATTACCAACATGTGTGCCATGGTTTAACTTGCACACCGGGACTCCATCATGAATCCCATACCACATTGAGCATCCAATGACACTCCAAAGAGACAACCTCTTCCAACATTTCCCCTCATAGGGAAGTTCACTTACATCATTACTTTTTACCGAAAATAATTTTTCTTTTTCCATAGAGTTTACTAACTCAAAACAACATAACATACATTTAGGCACCCCGGCCTTCACAATACATATATATATATATACAAAGATACATGCTAACACTTAGCCATCACAGGATTACTATCCACATATAATTAGGCCGCAACCTTAACATTTCAATGCTACCCAACATTATGGAAGCATCTTGGTACCATTACTACACCACACTCAGTTATATTTTTATCACCCCACATTTGTTAAGTCCAATCATCAATATATTATGAACCTTCATACTTTCAATCAAATTCATTCAATGCCTTACATGGCAATTTCCTCAACTTTTCATATTTTACTTTTTATACATATGACATTCTCACCTACACCTAACCAATCATTACCTCATCATGGACTAAAGTCCCAATTTCAACCTTGATTTATCCCACACATCATTTCCATAGTTCTTTTAAGTTACTCACAATCCTCAATCCAAATTTTGGAAATTTCAATTTATTTCTACATCCAAGCATATTAAGTCATCCATATACATGCCCTCATCAAGGGTCTTATAACCTTATTATTGTACCATAAGGTATCCAACATTACACATAAGCACTCACATTCAAATTTCTATGAATTCATCGGGGTTCCAATTCCCCACCATGTCAAAGACATACCACTAGTCCTCACCTATACTCAATTGTTCTAGCTCCCATACATTTAGGAAAGACTACCAACATCACCATACCAATATCAACTCAATTCAATCATTTACATATACCAGCACACCTTCCTTTATTTCTATTCGGTACAATACATGTTTACATTTCACATTTTCATCAATTACCACCAATTTCACTAAGTTACAACAATCCAATAGCACCATAAATTTTTATTGCATAAATCATCATTATACAATCATACTACCACATTATACAACAATTCATAACACCATTAACTCACTAAGTCCTCGATTGCAGTATCACAATTTATTCTCACTAAGTCCTCAATTACATCAAATTTACTCACTAACATATCCATCCGTGGGCAGTCAACACTGCACCCACCACCTTAGCCTAAGGACTGGCATTGGTGCTCCAGGGTTGTCACGAAGGCATCTTATACTGACCACACATTGAACACAAAGGAATGGGTTGATCAGGCCCAAACTAAGGAATCACATGTGCAGCAGTCAATAAGAGTCTACGTACAACTATACAGCACTCACCTCAATTACACACTCATCAGAGTTCCCTAAAGAAACTGCTCTGATACCATAAAATGTAACAGCCCGTTACGTACCGGTATTGTTAACATTGATTATGATATTAAGCGCAGTTACAATCACAGTAATTGGTTAATTAAATTACGGGCAAACTTTTTCCTTTTATCACGTTCCTTTTTATAACAATATCCTTTTCCGTAATTAATTAAAACAACACTATAATTGTAAATGCAATACGCGGAAGCATCTAGCTAAACAACAACACTAAACTTTTCTTTTTATTCAACTCATTTTAAACCCATCAACTCATTCTTCTTTCGTACCAAGTTCTAGCCCTTTACGTAAGCTACGCGTGGTTTCAAACCACGTACCATGTGGAGTTCTACCCATCAAGTTAAACCCCTTTCTTTTAGTCTAGAAAAACTTAAATTTTCAAAATTTACACTGTGGTAATCGATTACCAGTGGGTGGTAATCGATTACCACCTGTCAAAAATGAGGCAGTAGCCAATTTTTCAATTCCTCTGTTCTGGTAATCGATTACCAACCTTGGGTAATCGATTACCTCACATGGTAATCGATTACCAAGCCTCAGTAATCGATTACCAGTGAAGACAGTAGCCAAATTTCGTCCCCTGTTGCATGGTAATCGATTACCATGCTTGGGTAATCGATTACTATGCAGTAAAAGTGACAGATTACAGCATTTTAAGCCCAATAAGGGATGTGTAATCCATCCCTAACCTCTTAGTACTCCACACAACACTTAAACATACTATAACTTAGGCTCTAGGCCCTTCAAACATACATTTTCATTCAATTATGTATCATATACAAAGTCCTTAACATAATGGCCATTTTACATCAATTATGGTCCATTTTACAACATATTCACCAAGACTTCAATTACAATGAATGTGGCAATGGACAAGTCCCATGCTCACTCAATATACAACATATACTCATGTCCTACATATACATCATATTGAAGAATCCAACATGTATTCATGAACATACAAAGCATGACATTTTCAACATGCATAGGTTCATGTTCAATGACTAAAGCATAAAACATATGCAAGATGTGTCCCAATCAACTCCTCCACACACTGTGCCTCCACTGTGCACCTCATGCTCCACTCTTCCAGGCTCAACCTAACCTGAAATGATGCCCCACAACACGGGGTGAGATATATAAATATATCTCAGTAAACCAAGGGCCCTGGAGGTTTCTCCACCCCATGGCTCACTCAATGTGCAAATACAACATCATATAATATGCATGTAATACAATATCACCCATCAACTGGAGACAACCCGAGAACATCCACTCATGGATTCATGTTCAAGGACTCCATCATATAACTCCCGAGACAGTCCTGGCGCCTCTCCCATGGTTGAGAAGACTCCATGGCAATACCCAACCGGAACTCCTCATGAGCCCTATCCGGCGGACGTCCCCGTTTGGATCATCCTGGCGCCGCTCCCAGAGTCGACTCCATGGCAAAACCCGACTGGCATTCTCACGAGGACGAACCCAGCGGATGTCCAAACTCCAACACACGTCAACTGGCCAGTGACCAAACAATTTTCACAAAATCAAGCAATATGCATACAAGCACACAATCACACAATGTCATAACCACATAATCCAACCACAACCATCCACTAGGTGTGGTGGAGCACACAAGGGCTAAACCCCAGTTCCAAAGGTTACCTCAATACCGAGCCCATGCTCCAAACGTAAGCTCCAAGCTTACCCGCTTCCAAAGCGTCCAACAGAGGCAACCTAGATAATCCACAACATGATTATCAATCCATTTCCAAATGAAACATTAAATCTCAAATACTCATTCATTTTACTTCAATCTCTTTTATAGATCAAATTACCCATTATATCATGAATCACACATTATTTCTTCTCATTCCACTATATCACACTACACCATCATCCATTTAAACATCATATTTATATCATTTTCCATCAAATTCACCACTTTTACATCATTTTTCCTCCAAACCCCTCTATGGTTCGAATTCCTCAAGGTTGATTCTACAAGGTTTTCAATTCCATTTTAACACACACACTAATCATATCATCATATTATCAACCTATACCAATGGTCCACCATTCAATTATTCAATTACACCACATGCCAATTTCACAAAATTATGAAACTCAACCCAAAATTTCCTAAGTTAAAACCTAACTTTTTCACCAAAATTTATCATAGCATTTCTAGCTTTCATGCATCATTCTAAGGCATTTTCATCTAATAGCATTTTTCCATTTGAGCTCTCTATCATCACACATCTAAAATCAAAGCTTTGAACACAAATTCATAGATCTATGAAATCAACCATCAAAAGACCACAAATATACTTACAATGTGTTGTATGATCACCACCAAGGCTTCACTAAACCATTTGAAGATCAAAACCTCCAAGAAAACTCCATGAACACTATGGGTCGGATCTGTTTTTTCTCAAAAACGCGGCCAAGAGATGGATTCAAGGCTTCTAAGTGTTACCAATGGCTTTGGAAGGTTGTTTACGATAGATTTCAACACCAAAATCAAGCGATTTGGTGGAGAAATGATGAAATGAAGAAAAGATGAAGAAAATGGTGGTTTGGGTGTTTCTCCAGGGAAAGGCGCGCGCAAGAGAAAGAAAAAGAGGAGGAAGAAAGAAGAAAAAGAGGGTGGGGCCAAGTGACTTCGGTCACACGGGTCCCACACGCGATCTAACTTTAACTCCGGTAAAAATTTCGATCACAAATCCTTAATCTAAATATTTTTCCAGTCCATGACATATTTTTCTTTCTCCAAAATAATGATAAAAATTTCACACCTATCTGTACACTCACATCACAGTATTTTAACACTTAAAATCACTATTCATCACTTTTTCCCAAATTTGCCTATTCACTCGATTTTTCGCCCTGATTCCATTTCCAGCATTACTTTTGTCATTTGAAATCTCTAACTCAGTATTTTTGCCTCGTAACACCCGGTTGGCAAATTACCATTTTGCCCTTTTAGCCCATTTTGGCCCTAATTCTTGGATTTTCACTAATCCTTCCCTTTTAAACCCATATTTCATCAAATAATTTCACATTTAATTTTCCGAGGTGTTATACCAGGTTAGCACTGGATTCCAGGTTTTCAGAGTCATTGGTGAGATCCAGTATTGAGATGTCGTGATTGAACGCTGGGGCAGAGGTAGTGGCCGGAGAAGGGCTGGTCGTCCTTTGTCTTTTGGAGGTTGGAGGGAGTTGGGCAGTAGTCGGATCTTGCAAGGAAAATATGTAGTCTGGCTCCTCCTTTTCCATGTCGAAATTCATGCTGGAACCTACAAGAAAATAAGCAAGATCAAAATAGTGAAAATGCAATGTCAAATGCATCAAAGAAAAATGATATGAGCATACTAGTTCGATTCAAGCCGGATTGCGATCTAGCTACTAGAGAGTCTGCACTCAGATGGCTTTGGGAGCGGACATGGTCCAGCAAAGCTTTAGCATTGACCTTGTCTTCTCTTGACAACCGCAGTCTAAAGTCAGCCGAATTACAAATATGATGCTCTTGAGACCAGTAAAGGGGAAATTTTCCTTCTTCATCATCTCCAACAAACCATGGTTTCTCTCCTACTTCGGATATCACCTTGAAATGATAAGCCTTAAAGTCTTTGAAGGAATCACTCTATACAGAAAAACAACTTTTTGGAGGGGTTGCTAGTGTAGCCCCGAATACTAGTCCACCCTTTGTATTTCGGAGGCTCTAAACCAGTACGAGGAGTATATACGTTAAAGAAGTAAAGAAAAAAGGACACAGTGCAAGGCAAAGATAGAGAAGCATATAGCTGCTCGAAGGCAACGATATAGGCCGAACCATTGGGATGAATTTGAGTTGGTGCGAGGAGGAGATGGTTTAAGCTGCATTTTGAAGGGTGAATAAGGGAACCGAATTCCAATCTTTGTCACCAGGTCACGATAGAAGAAAAATGAATGTGGTTCAGCAGGATTCCGACCTGAGCAAACAGGTTCATCATCTGCAGGATCAAAGGTATTGAACCCAATCGGGTTGCCAACCGGAAGCCCGAGTACTTCCTCAGTGGACATGTTGGACCTGAAGCTCAAAACCTCTTCTGTTACCCATAGAAATTGTTTTTGAAGATCGTTGCTAATGGGGATAGAGCCTTTCTCAGCCGGGCTTACCTCAGCTCCTGTCCTTCGCCAGATGAGACATGCACGTTTAACTCTGCAAATGGGTCTCCCTCGACCATTGGAGTTCCTCTCACTCATACAAGGAGAAATTTTTGAACTAAGGAACAGTGGAAAGTAAGCAACAACAAAGAAGTACCACACGAATAATGCGATGCACGACAATAAGGTGTAATCAGGAAAACAGGGACAAATATGCACGCTTGAAATGAAAATATGGTAAAACCAGAAGCATGATAGGCTTAAAACACAACACGAATTGCAGAAGGCAGGAAACAACATTAAAAGAAAGTAAAAGCTAGAGGGAAAGTACGGAGCATACCTAGACGAAGCTTGAAGAATTGCAAATTGTTGTGGACCTGAGTAAGGCCCATATTCATAAAGGGCCCAGACGACGAAAGCCCAAATGTAAACTCTATAAATATGAGCTAAAGACCATATGTATGACTGATCTCTTTTAACCCTATTTTATGCAACCACTCAGCGCACACACACAACCTCTGGCTAAGGCCGTCGTATAAGTGTGTAGTGATTCGCTACCCCCCAATATACCTAATTCGTATGTATCTAGAGAGAAAGCACTAGATCCAATATCAACTATCTAACTTCCGGTTAGACATCTCTGCCTCAGGCAAAATAGATTTCTTATACTTTTAATATTCAAAAACAGAAAAAATGTATATATATATATATATATATATATATATATATATATATATATATATGTATGTATATATAAAACCTAAAATATAGTATAAAATTATAACAAAATAATATAAGTGACATAAATAATATTGTTATGATTGAATAAAATGGTATCTACTTGCCAAACCATGGGGGGATTGGTTCAAGAATAATAAAAGAA
The DNA here is from genome assembly GCA_032173675.1 of Gastrolobium villosum. Taxonomy (NCBI): domain Eukaryota; kingdom Viridiplantae; phylum Streptophyta; class Magnoliopsida; order Fabales; family Fabaceae; genus Gastrolobium; species Gastrolobium villosum. Next base: position 216,807 of record JAVKPL010004839.1, on the reverse strand, counting down.
AGATTTCTACGTCACATTCAAAATTTAGAATGTTAATCTTTTTATGTGATTTTTTTAGAGATAATATGTCCATTCTGTGAAACCTTTGAAAAGAACAGGACACATGATTATTCTTCATGTCTTTACAATGGAACTAAGTTTTGCTTATTTACTACTTGTGCCCAAAATTTTTATATCAGATTAATTAACAAGTAAAATTGGGATAAAATGGGCAAGTCAGTTCAATTTATAATAGTGTTAAAGATGGACTTGAATAAAATAAAATCATAGAGGGGGTAATTCACTAATAGAAAAATATGTATTTTCAATGGAATTTTTCCATTGCAAACGATGAAAATTTCGTCGAAAATGCATTTTTTGACTGAATTTTCAATGGAATTCTTCGTCTAAAAATATTTCGTCGAAAGCCGACGGAATTTTTTCGGTCAAAATTTACAATGGATTGTGTTTTTATTCAGTGGAATTTGCAAAGCATCTTTTGATGGATCGACATAATTTTTCGTCTAAAAAAAAATCCATCAAAAATATTAAATTATTCAAGCGGTATCATTGGCTAATGAGATTTCACGTGGATTGTGTTTTTATCCAAAATTTTCAACGAAATTTTTTTCGTTAAAATCTGCAAAGGAATTTTAATTCTGTTGCAAATTTAAAATTCCGTAGTAAGTTTTATCAGAAAAAAAAATTCCAAGGGAAAAAAGTCATTTGAAAATTTCGACAGAAAAAAATTTCATCATAAAATATTAAATTATTCAAGTGTTCCCGGTGGCTAATGAGTATTCACGCAGATTGAGTTTTTATTCAAAATTTTCCATGAAATTTGCAATGGATTGCAACGGAATTTTAATTCCGTTGCAAATTTCAACGTTTAAATTTCCGTCAAAAATATTAAATTATTCAAGCTAGTGAGACTTCAGGTTGATTGTGTTTTTATTCAAAATTTTATTTTTTCGGGTTTTATAAGAGTTATGTTGTAGGAAAAGTGATTATATTATGTTATAGAGATTCGTTTTTCGTGCCAGAGTTTTTGTTTTTTGTTTTTTGCTGCGGGCCCCACAAAATGTTACGTGTGTAGGAAAGTTTTTGTGGTCATGTTAAATGATAGATGATAAACCCTTTTTTTCCATTCAAAAATTTCATTGCAAATTTTTACAGATTTGATTTTTCGTCAAAAATTTCTACTGAATTATTTTTCTGTTGAAAATTTTCATTACTATTTTCATCGAGAAGTTATCTGTCAATAAATTTTGTCTCTATTTTCGATAGAAATATTTTCCGCCTCTAATTTTGACGGAATTGGATTTTCCTAAAAAAAATTATCACTATTTCTAATGGAATATTTTTCATCGATAAATTTTGTTTAATGAAACTTTTATAGTAGTGAGTGATAAGAAAAAAAAAATAGAGATGCAAGTGATGAAGATTAAATCACAACAGAATTTATGAACTTTTTATTATTATTATTATTATTATTATTATTATTATTTTTGATAACAGAACTTTTTTTTTAATCACAGTTAATATGTTTTTTTTTTTCTTCCATGGCCTTAACGGGAGTATAAAATATAGCAACATCATGCTTTTCCAGATAAATTAAACAGGACGTGCTAAGTTCTAAAAAATTCGGAAAAAGAACTGAGCTCAGCAAGCCAATAGAAAATTAAATATTTTAATAAGCGTGTGATTATATATATTAAAAAAGGAACTATTATAAAATTGAATACATATTTAATTATAAAAAATTCAACAGTACGAAATAATATAAAACAAAAGCTAACTGAAGTAGTCTTAAATTTGTAATAATTTTTTTAAAATTTTAGATATGTAATTTTTTTTTATTTTAATTATAAATTTTAAAAGGTATATATAATTTGAATCTTCTCATGAGATTTTTGGCTCCGTTATAACTTGTTCCTTGTCGCTTTAAGCTATTATTTTTTTTTTAATTATCAATAACCTTTGATAAACTATTGAGTAATTGATCGTTTAACATTAGCAGCCCACGAAACAAACATACGCACTAACAAGCAGACGCACACAACAGGAGCTACTGCTTCTTTTTCAGTGGTCATTCGTCAGAGACAAGAGTGTGATTATGGGATAAATTTTTGGTACAAGTGTTGTACTTAAGTAGGTATAACTTTTTTTCCATTTTTTTAAAAAAATTTAACACTTTTCAAATTTATTTTCCGTCATGTTGCACTTTTGTCAAAAGGGGAAAAAAGTTGTACCCACTTGGGTACAACAGTTGTACCAAAGATTTATCTGTGATTGTGGGGCGGGACCATGGTGGTCCCTCTTAAAAATAGAAAAAAAAGAGGGACGGAGAAAGAAAAAATTAAAAAGAAAATGGTAGAAATGAAATAAAAATTTTCATTTATAAAAAAGGGACAACTGAATAAATGGTGGGTCTGAAGTATGTTAAATTTTTTCGTGATTGTGAGAAGAATCATCAGGACCCACTAAATAGTACTGTTGAGTTGATATATTGTTGTGTAGTAAATTAATGCATGGTGGTATCTAGAACCTTTTTCTTTTTTGATACATTAACCTTTCTGATGGATGATACTCCAAATCCTACGATGCATAAAACAAATAAGGGTTGTATAAGTCTTATATTATAGGAAAAATGATTATATTATGTTATAGAGATTTGTTTTGTGTGTCAGAGATTTTTTTTTTTTACTTCAAAATTTAGGGGTCCGCTAAAAAGTTATGTGTAGAGAAAAGTTGTTGTAATCATGTTAAATGTTAAATGATAGATATAAAACCCAACAAATAATGGACCAAAGAAATGAAAGCAAACAAACTCACAAATCGGACAAACCCTGAATTTCAATCGCAAGTGAGGTGTCCCGTGAACGAATCGAAGGCAGAGAACGACAAAGAGGGTGTTGCTCTTTTTTCATAAACAGAATTACGGTTTTTATTATTTTACTATTATGTTAATATCCTTAGCTTAGTTAAACTTCTTCGGGTAGTAGTTAAATGGATTTTAAATTTTTAAAGTTATTTTAGATAGTTTTATTGGATATTTATCAAAAAACATATAAAAAATATGTGAGACTTTTTTTTTCTCTCTTTTTTCTTTACAATATTAAATGAAATAATCTAAAATAATTTATTTTTTTTGTAAAAAAACAATCTAAAATAATTTCAGAAACTTTAAATCCTAGTGAAATATTAAAATAGTTTATAAAATCGAGGTAAAATTAAAAAAATTCTAATTAAATTATTAACACATATTCTAGAAGGTATCGGTATCATTTCAAATTTGATGGTGTCAGAAAAATATCTTTTTGGTTTTTAAAAAAACAATATTAGTATTTATTAGTTAAATCCTACGTTAATTCGCAATTGATATATTGCACGATTTATGTTTAAATAATAATGACATTTTTTATACTTAAATTGATAAAATTATTACTTTTTAGTATATGAAAGTTTAAGTGAGGTTAAAACGCCACTATACCATCATGATAAGGATAAATCTCCCAACATGAAAATTGACATGAGAGATTGTGTGGCTTCCTCCTTCAATGTTAAGCCCAAATCCATTAAAGGGTTTCTTAAAAACTCTAACCCTAGATCTCACCCCTCTATATATATTCATTAGTTGTGGGTGAGGCTAGGTCAGATTGAAAGATTAGAAATTCGAGAGAAAATTATTTGAGATATTTGAGCAAAGCTTTAAGCTTTGAATTTGAGAGATCTCTAGAGAAAGTTTGAATGAAACATCTCTAGGAGAGTTTGACTATCACCATTGTTGGAGAGGTTATGTTAACCACCACATTGGTGAATCTTGATTCTTTGTAACCATTATTTTCATAGTAGATTTTTGATCTGAACTAGGTCCCGTGGGTTTTTTACTTCTTCAATGGAGAAGGTTTTCCCATGTTAAAAACTATTTGTGTTTTTGATTTTCCGCTGCGCTTCCCGACCTGGTGGAGCTCAAGCCGAGGTATTGCCGAGATCCGAGATTGAGGATCTCGTTGATTGACTTCCGCAAAAAGGCTGCTTAGCCGAGCTTGAGGGAACCGAGTTCCCAACAGTGGTATCAGAGCCCGAGTTCGACGGGTTATGAGGGAGACGAGATGGATACCAGGGGTATAACACATGATGAAGATATGTTCAAGCTGACCGCAGACAATTCTACGTATTGGAGACCGATGATGGAAGATCATCTCAACTGCAAAGATTTAGATGAGCCCATTATCCTTGAGGAGAGACCGGCAGGCAAGACTGATAAGGAGTGGGAGATCTAGAGTCGTAAGGAGGTAGCTACAATCAGAAAATACATTGACAAAAGCCTATTTGAGCACGTGTGATAGTTCACGAACGCGTACGAGTTGTGGACAAAGCTGGAGTCCATGATTCAAAAGAAGGCTCTGAGGAACAAAGCACACCTGGTTCATCGACTTGTGAAGCTGGAATACAAGGACGACATGAGCATGATTGAACACCTCAACACCTACAAAGGTATTGTGAATCAGCTGTCAAGGGCTGAGATGAAAATTGATGACGAGGTGCAGGCTTTGCTGCTGTTGAGCTCGCTACCAGGAAGCTGGGATACTCTGGTGGTGACATTGAATAATTCGACTACTGATGGAAAATTGAAGATAGATGTCGTGACAGACAGCCTCCTGGGCGAAGAAGCCATGAGAAGAGAACGAGGTGTTTCGAGCACGTCTGAGGCCAACGTTGCTGAGAACAGAGGGAAATTCGACTCCCGGGGTAGAAACAAAAGCCGGGGTCGAGATCGTGATAGAAGAGGGAAGTCCAAAGGTCGCTCAAACCGAGATATAAGTTGAAGTGCTTTTCCTGTGGAAAGACAGGTCATAAAAAGTAAGACTGTTGGACCCTGGGAATGATGAGAAGAACGGCTCTGTGAAGCCGGACCAGATTATTCCTAAGAAGAGGGAAGACAAGAGCAGCACTGCGGTGGTTGCCAGCTCGAATGCCGAGATATTCCTCCTAGGTGAGGATAATTATTTGAATGTTGCAATGATGACTGCACCTGGATTGTTGACTCGTTCCACGTTACTCCTCACAAAGGTTTTTTCTCCTCTTACTGAGGTGGTGACTTTGGAGTCGTGAAGATGGGAAATCAAGTGACCAGCAAGATTGTTGGTGTCGGTGATGTGACCCTGACCACAGGTGTTGGGTGCCGACTTGTGTTGAAAGATGTAAGGCATGTTCCTGACATGCGATTGAATCTAATCTCGGTAGGCAAGCTTGATGATGCCGGGTTAGTGAACTGCTTCGGTAGTGTTAGATGGAAGCTGGCCAAAGGAAATTTGGTTGATGCCTGAGGTAAGAAGGAAAGCTCCTTGTACGTGATGCAAGGAAAGATCAATGGCGGAGAAGCCGACTCTGTCTGAGATGAACCTAGCTTGAAGCTGTGGCACAAGCGTCTCGACCACATGAGCGAGAAAGGGCTCCAAATCCTGAATAAGAAAGGATTACTGACCGGGTTGAAAGGCCAAGCATCGGAGAGTGAACGCACTGCCTAGCTGAAAAGAAGCACCGAGTTTCTTTTGTAAAATCGGATCAACCCAGAAGACACAAGTATATTCTTTACCTCGTCCATACTGATGTTTGTTCCATGTCAGAAAGATCTCTTGGAGGAGCTCAGTATTTTGTTTCATTCATTGATGACCACTCCCGCAAAGTGTGGGTATACTTGTTGAAATCTAAAGACCAGGTACTCCAATCCTTTAAAGAATTCCATGTTATCGTTGAAAGGGACACCGGCAAGAAACTGAAGGTGGTCCGATCTGACAATGGTGGTGAGTATTACAGCCCTTTTGATGCTTATTACAGAGCGGCCGGGATCCGACTTGAGAAGACGCCCCCCAAGACTCCACAGTTGAATGGACTTGCTGAGAGGATGAACCGGACTGTTGAAGAGAAGGTCCAAAGTATGTTATCCAATGCCGGATTGCCGAAATCATTTTGGGGAGAAGCCATCAGAACTGCTGTTGACTTGATCAATCTCTCACCATCACGACCACTTGAAGGAGAAATTCCAGAAGTCTGGACTGGTCGGAAAGCGACCTACAATCAATTGAAGGTGTTTGGATGCCGAGCTTTCGTGCATATCCCTAAAGATGAAAGGGCAAAACTCGATGCGAAGACTAAAGAATGCATCTATCTTGGTTCGCCGAGATGTGAGTTCGGGTTCCGACTTTGGGATCCAATCGATAAGAAGATAGTGAGAAGCCGAGATGTGATCTTTCATGAAGATGAGACCATTCATGACATCTCGAAGCCCAAAGTCCAGGTTACTGTCAGACGTGAAGAACCCATCCCTCCTATCCGATATGAAGCAGGGGGAGAAGATCAAGAAAATGAAGAAATTGATGACCAGCAACAAGCTGATGATGACCAAGACACCGAGGTCCGAGTTGATGATGAGATCCGTGATGAGAATGATGAACCGGGTTCTCAAGCTAAAGATCAGCCGAGATATCCAACTCGAGAAAGAAGATTGTCTACAAGATACCCATATGATGAATACATCGTTGCTGCTGAAGACGGTGAGCCTCAGAGTTATGATGAGGCTGTGACGAGCTCAGAGAAAGAAAAACGGGAAAAGACAATGTAAGATGAGATGAAGTCTCTGCACAAGAATCAGACTTATGAGATGACCGAGCTGCCTGAAGGAAGACAAGCTCTGAAAAATAAATGGGTCTACAAGATTAAGAATGAAGAAAACGTGCAGAAGCCGAGATACAAAGCTCAGATTGTGGTGAAAGGCTGCAATCAGAAGAAAGGAGTTGACTTTGAGGAGATCTTTCTCCTGGGGTGAAAATGACCTCGGTCCGAACCATGTTAGCCATGGCGGCTTCGATGGACCTCGAGGTAGAACAAATGGACGTGAAGAGATATATATGGAGCAACCTGAGGGATTTTGAGCTCCAGACCAAGAAGACTTAGTGTGTCGGTCGAAGAAGAGCCTCTATGGCTTAAAGCAAGCACCTCGGCAGTGGTACAAGAAGTTTGAATCATTCATCACTGATCAAAAGTTTGAGAAGACAGAAGCCGACCACTGCGTATTTGTGAAAAGGTATGAGGCCATAGATTTCTTGATTTTGTTGTTATATGTTGACGACATGCTTATTGTAGGGAAAGATAAATCGAGAATAGCCACCCTGAAAAAGGCGTTGAGCTCGTCCTTCGCGATGAAGGACCTCAGCCCTGCAAAGCAGATTCTCGGAATCAAGATTATCCGAGATAGACAAAAGAAGCTACTGTGACTAAGTCAAGAGAAGTATATTGAGAAGATCCTGAAGAGATTCAGCATGGCCAAAGTCAAAACAGTGAGCACCCCCTAGCCGGACACATAAAGCTGAATTAGAAGCAATGTTCGAGATCTGATGAAGACAAAGATGAGATGCTGAAGGTCTCGTACCTATCCGCCATCGGAAGCTTGATGTACACAATGGTTTGCACTAGACACGACTGGGCATATGCTGTTGGAATGGTAAGCCGGTATTTGTCAAACCCTGGCAAATAGCACTGGGAAGCAGTGAAATGGATCTTCAAGTACCTCCGAGGTACGACCAACTTATGCCTTCGATTTGGAGAAGGAAAAGCTGAGTTGCAAGGCTACTCGGATTCTGATTTAGGGGAAGATTCTGACTCGAGGAAGTTGACGACGAGATACATGATGAGATTTGTCGGAGGAGCTGTCGCTTGGCAATCAAGACTTTAGAAGTGTGTCTCACTATCGACAATTGAGGCTGAGTACATTGCCGCTACTGAGGCAAGCAAAAAGATGTTGTGGATGAAGAAATTCCTCATGAAACTCGGCCATGATCAAGACAAGTACGAACTGGGTTGTGACAATCAAAGCGTAATCCATCTTGCGAAGAACTTGACCTATCACTCCCGCACTAAGTATATTGATGTGAGGTATCACTGGATCTGGGATATTGTGGAAGGTGGGGAGCTCGAATTCGTCAAAGTGCACACTGACCAAAATTGGTCTGACATGATGACATAGCCGGTTCCAATTAGAAAATTTGAAGACTGTTGTGAAAGAGCCAGATTGATGCTGAAGCCGACGCATTGAAGTCGGGGGGGGGGGAGAGATTTGTTGGGCTTCCTCCTTCAATGCTAAGCCCAAGGCCATTGAGGGGTTTCCTAAAAATCCTAACCCTAGATCTCACCCCTCTATATATATTCATTAGTTGTGGGTGGAGGCTAGTCAGATTGAGAGATTAGAAATTTGAGAAAAAATTATTTGAGAGATTTGAGCAAAGCTTTATGCTTTGTATTTGAGATCTCTAGAGAAAGTTTGAATGAAATATCTCTAGGGGAGTTTGACTATCACCATTGTTGGAGAGGTTATGTTAACCACCACATTGGTGAATCTTGATTCTTTGTAACCATTATTCTCATAGTTTATTTTTGATCTGAACTAGGTCCCGTGATTTTTTAACTTCCTCATTGGAGAAGGCTTTCCCACGTTAAAACTATTTGTGTTCTTCTCTCTCTCTCCTATTTGTGTTTTTGATTTTCTGCTGCGTTGCCCGACCTGGTGAAGTTCAGGCTGAGGTATTGCCGAGATCCGAGATCGAGGATCTTGTTGATTGACTTCCGCACAAAGGCTGCTTATCCGAGCTTGAGGGATCCGAGTTCCCAACAGAGATAACATATCGCACAAAAAAAAAAAATTCAAATCACCCTTTCACCTTGCTTTTTCTCTCTGTACAAAAGTAATGAGTCTCACATAAAATATATGAATTCATGTTTCAGGGTGGGTATATTTTGAGGGTTTTATATTTGGTTTTATGTTTATTATGTTGTAGGAAAAATGATTGTGTAATGTTATAGAAATTCATTTTGTGTGCCATATCTTTTTTCTTTTTTTTTTTGTTTTAAAATGTGTGGGCCCCATAAAATATTGTGTGCGTAGGAAAGTTTGTTGTGTTATGTTAAAGGATAAAATGAAAACCCTTTATATTTAGGGTTTATCATCTACCATTTAACATGACCACAAAAAATTTCCTACACACAACATTTTGTGGGGCTCGCTGCAAAAAAAAAACTTCGACACGCAAAACGAATCTCTATAACATAACACAATCACTTTTCCTACAACATAACTCTTATAAAATCCTTCACACGATAAATGAGAGAGAAAATGAAATGATGAAAGAGAGAGAAAAATATATGAACCCCACCTTTTTGATATGTGTGTAGAAAGTAAAATTATGTTACGTAAGATAACAAACATAAAACCCATATTTTGATACTGTTTTCAAACAAATGAATATTGCATTACTTTTTATAATCACAATCTGGATAACAAAAATTTAAAATATCAAATAATAAAAGTTTATAACTGTTATGAGTAACTTTTATTAATTAATTAGGGATTTTATATTTGTCATATTTTTTAATCACTCATTATTACCAATCTTGTTATTGTTGGAATAAAATAAAATCAATAACTCACTGTACCAAAAAAAAAAAAAATCAATAACTCTAACTTGTTGTTATTTTATAATCGTTTATTATTTTGATACAATGATAACAAAATTGGTAGTAAAAAATGATAAGAAAAAATAGTGATAAACATAATCTATCCTAATTAATTATTTTTTTTGAAAAAATTATATTTATAACCTATTTTCTTATGCAATTTCTTACTACAATCTTTTTATTATTGGATCAAAATCAAATCAATAATTATAAAATAATATTATGTAAGAGTTGTTGATTTGATTTTGATCCAATAATTAATAAAATTAATTTTAAGAAATTTTATATAAACATTAATTCAAATAAAAGGATAAATTATAATTAGAACGTCTTATGATTATTTTTTATATTCGTTATATAAAATCAAAATCAATAATTTTCCTTTATGCCATTTTATAATTATTAATTTAATTTTAATTTAATAAAAAAAAAATTATAAACATTGCCTCCCTCAACACTTCTCTTTTCTAGAAAAAGTTACGAAGTGGACTCAAACCTTAAAATATGATTTAAAGTTTTCCAAAAAATATATATGTATATTGTTTTTCTACGGTTACTGGAAAAAACAACACCCTTCTTCCAACAGTTGCAAGTTTTTAATGTTGTTATTTAATATATATTTTATAATTTTTATGTTGAATGAGAGTTGAAATCTTATGTTATAGAGATAAAAAGTATGTGGGACTCATGTGTTAGAAAAAATTATATATAGGACCCATGTCAGTACGAAAATCGAAAGGAGTATAGGAAAATTTGAATTCTCATGTTGAATGAGAATTATAAAACCCATATATATATATGATGGATTTATATTTTTCATTTAATATCAGAATTAAATTCTCATGTTGTAGAAATAAAAAATACGTGGGATCCATATATTAAAAAAATTATATTTAAAATCTATGTTGACACAAAAAATTGAAAAAATGTGTAAGAAAATTTAAATTCTCGGAATTATAAAACTGATATATGATTGAAAAGTTTGCAAAAGTAGTAACCAAACAAAGAAAAAAAGAGCTTACATAGTTCACGGATCTCTCTGTATATGCATTATATTATCCGAGATTCGAGAATGATAATAAAGCAAAACAAATATTTTAATGCTAACATCATTACTTTTAATAAATGAATTCGCAGCCGCACATCATACACCGCACTTAAATAGAGGTAGCCTCTCACTCACAACTTCATTGGATCAATTCATTTGAAACAATCTTCATCTTCTTCAAACATGAAAGACTCAATAGTTCTATATCCTGCTCTCGGTAGTGGACACGTAAACTCCATGGTTGAGTTAGGCATGCTCATATTAACCCATAACCCTTCCTTCTCCATCACAATTCTTATCCTTAACCAACCCAACAACAACAACAACAACAACAAAGACACTCATTCCACCACCACCACCACCACCTTAGGTTGCGACGCCACCGCTAAATACATCTCCACCGTATCTGCCACCGTACCCTCCATAACTTTCCACCACATCCCCAACATATCCTTCCCCGCCAGCACCTCCATCCCACCTCACCATCTCACCCTCGAGCTCTGCAGCCGCAGCAACCAACACGTTCACCATGTCCTTCAATCCATTTCCAAAACCTCCAATCTCAAAGCCATTGTTTTGGACTTCTTCAACTACAGCGCCACACAAGTCACCACCACCCTTAACATCCCCTCTTACTTTTACTACACTTCAGGAGCTTCTACTCTTGCTGTTTTGCTTCACTATCCAATCATTCTCCAAAACACCACAAAATCCTTCAAAGACCATCACATGTATCTTCAAATACCCGGTTTACCTACTTTTTCCACAGAAGAACTACCAGATGAAGCAAAGGACCCTGCGTTTTACCAGGTTTACCTTGATATCGGACACTTTATGTTGGAGAGTGTTGGGATTATCGTAAACACATTTGATGCTATTGAAGGAAGAGCTATTAGAGCCTTAAGTGAAGGGTTGTGCGTGCAAGAAGGAACCATGCCACCGTTGTTCTGCATCGGACCCGTGATTTCAGCCACGTGTGGAGGAGATGACAGTGGGTGTTTGAGTTGGCTCGATTCGCAACCGAGTCAAAGCGTCGTTTTGCTGAGTTTTGGAAGCATGGGAAGGTTTTCGAGGACTCAGTTGAAGGAGATTGCTATTGGGTTGGAGAAAAGTGAGCAAAGGTTTTTGTGGGTTGTGAGGAGCGAGTCAGAAGGGGTGAACTCAGAAGAACCGAGTTTGAACGAGTTGCTGCCAGAAGGGTTTTTGGAGAGAACCAAGGAGAGGGGAATGGTGGTGAGGAACTGGGCTCCACAGGCTGCAATTCTGAGTCATGACTCGGTGGGTGGGTTCGTGACTCACTGTGGGTGGAACTCGGTTTTGGAGGCTGTTTGTGAAGGTGTGCCAATGGTGACGTGGCCTCTGTATGCAGAGCAAAAGATGAACAGAGTGATTTTGGTTCAAGAAATGAAGGTGGCTTTGGCACTGAATGAGTCCAAAGATGGATTCGTGAGTGCAGCTGAGTTGGGAGACCGAGTTAAGGAACTCATGGACTCGAACAAAGGAAAAGAGATTAGGCAAAGAATTTTCAATATAAAAATAAGTGCAGTGGAAGCAAGAGCACAAGGTGGATCTTCTCATAGTGCTTTGAATAGGTTGGTTCAGTGGTGGAAACAGTAGTGAAGTAAGAGTGAGGGCCATGTTATATCATTTTCTGCTTGTTTTAATTAGTTTCTTGAGGATCTTATCATGTCGCTTTGAATATGCTGTGGCTTTCTTGTGGAAGCAGAGTTGACGACAAGGATTCTCTCTATTTCCACTTTCTTCCAACCGTGTAAAATACACCTAATAAATAGTTTATGGGGAATATTTTTCTTTACATTGATGTAGAGAAGTTGTCTTATGTTAGTGAAACAAAGTAATAAGAGGGACCCACAAATGATTGGAAAGAGAAAAAATAGAAGTGAGACCCTTGTTATGTGTGTAGGATAATGGGTTATCTTATGTTAAATGAGATAAATATAATCCATAATTTATGTATCATCATTCTCGATACAAAATAGTGTAATCATTTATACCAAAAAAAAAATAAAAAAAAATAGTGTAATCATTCTCATATATTGTTGGAAAAAAAAATTCAAAAAAATAATAATTATATATTAGGGATAGTATATAGTTATAATATTAAAGTTAATTTTTTTTCTCCTTTGATATTATCGGCTAACATAATGGAAAGAAAAGAAAAAATAATTTTACTATATATTGTGTAACATCCCGTGTATACTCGGTTTGTTATCATGATACGATATTAAGCGCAGCTCAATTAAATGCAGAAACTAAGTTTTTCTATTCAATTATGACTTCATTATAATTAACCAAGTTAATTACTTACTCCTTTTTCAAAATAATTCCTGTATGTAAATTGCAATAGAGACATAACTGAATAACCTCATATATAAAAATGTGTATCTAGTCACGGATCTACAGCACGTAGTCTGGATAATATCTTGATTCATTATACATAACGAGTCTAACTAACAAAGCATAAACCAATGTGGTATGGAGAACCCCCACGCTCACCAAATAAGGCAACAAAGCCCAATAGAGTCTCAACTCAATAGACCATATAATGAACTACAAACATAAGCAACAACTAAGCATATCAGCAGTCAACATGTATAATCAACTAAGCTCCGGTCTCTTGCCGCCCGATGTAACACCCCGTGTATACCTGGTTTGTTAACATGTCATCGTATAAAGCCACGCTTAAATTAAAAATGCGGAATATCTTTTTCTTTCCAATTATGACGTCATTAACCTTAGCCAAGTTGGTTACTTAATCAATTTTCATAAAAACATCGCTTGTATGTAAATTGCAAAGATAGCTAACTGAAATACCTCAACATATAAATAAAGTGAGTATTTAAGTCATGGGACTACAACACATGGCCCGAACAATAATCCTGATACATTATTACAAATCGAATCTAAAAACATAAAGTCAAGTCAATGCGGCATGGACAATCCCCATGCTCACCAAATAAGGCAACAAAACCCATCAAGTCTCAACAGCAACAACATAATAATGAAGCAAAAAGCATAATGCAGTAACAAGATCCAGCATCCAATCATAACAGCATATCAGCATAGGCAGCATAAACATGTATCAACTAAGCTCTGGCCTCCTGCCACCGGAGGTCTCAACCCCTGGGTTACCTGAACCTGAAATAAGCGTCCCGGGGTGAGATCTCTAAACAAGAAATCTCAATAAGGCAAGAGATCCTCAAGGATCTTCCACCCCAAGCCTACTTACATGTGCAAATATAAGTTCAAAAGCATTTATTCAATATAAGTTCCAAAATAGTGCAATGCAACAGATAATCATGTCATGTGTGTTAATACTATTCTACTGATCAGAGAGAAGTGCAGGAATACGTCTATTACCCACACAGTACCAGCCCTTGCTGTACCCGCCTACAGGACCACCTCTTAGCCTCCTGTTTAGGCGTAACACCACATACATATTATAAGAGATTGCACTTAACAACTCCATAGCATTTCATGAACAATACATGAAAACCACATCATGCATATAAATCACCCTCCATGGGACATGGTGGAACCAACAATGGCAAAGCCGAGGACATAAAAGCTTACCTTGCAAGATAACAATCCAATGCCAAGAGTCCACACAACTCAAGGTCCAAACACAGCAGAATCACAATATGATTTAGACCAGCAATCATATCAATAAACATTTCTCAAAAGCATAAACATAAAGACTATGTCTATCCTTTACGTTTTACGTCTTAAGGCTTCCCACAAAGCCACAAGCCCTTAATCCCTTGATTCTGACTTTGTTAAGTTATTATAGAAGTTCAACTTCATCAACATAGGGTCCACAAACCCATAACTCAAATCTGTATGAACAGTACCTTACTGTTCATCGAAAACCCAGAATATCCGGATATACGTCGAGGTCATATCCGGATATCATATCCGGATATCCATATTCAAATACCACAGAGCCCCATATCTAGATATCAATATCCGGATACCCGTATCCGGATATCAATATCCGGATATTTCGCGACAGAACTCAAATTCTGCATTTCGCGAAATATCAATCCAAAGGTCCATCTTTTACCGATTACAAAAGCTTACTCATGCATTTCTAGGTGTGTTTAGCATTACCCAATGTTAAGTTATCATCTTAGCTTGTTACATGCATCAAGGTTCCATTTTTAATCACTTAAACTCATGATCAAGGGTTGTAAGGCTTACCAAAGCTCAAAACAGAACCAAGAGGTGCTCTTGGAGCTCTCCAACTAGCCTCAAAGTTCAGACCACACAAGAACACGAAAATGGTGGTCAAGGTTGGTCATTTCTCTTCAAAGATCACACTTTGAAGCACCAAATGCCATGACCATGGCCTTTCCAAGGAAAACCCACCAACTCTGCCCACAAAACCCGACAAACCAGAAACTACACTCCACAAAAAGGCTCTTCACTCTTCTCACAACCAATCACTAGGTATTTACAAGATTTAGTGTGAATGAATCAAAAGGAAAAGATGATTTTTGGACCCACAAAGGTGCATGGAGTTCAAGTTCATGAAGGGAGAGAAATGGCTGAAGGTGGTCAGCCTCCAAGTCTCACGTAGCACCCAAATATGGCCTAGGTTTTTGTGCAAGTTAGTAATTATAGTCACTTAAGCCTTAATCGCACTGTATTATCGCTAATTGCCACGCTTAGCATTTTGATCCCAAACTTTAGAATCTGAACCTACTCATTTTTCTAAGATTTATCATATTTTTATTTTCGCGACACCTTTCCGGTACGCGCTTTTCCATAGCCAGTATCAGTTCTGACACCAATTTTCATTATTTTGACCGGAAACTTGTTTTACAAGTCCTACATATTATTCTAGGAACATTCATGCACTTATTATAATTTTTCGGGATACTTCGTCGGTACGCATTTATACCAGGTAGTAGAACCGGTATCTACACTTTTCTTCTGAAAAGTGACTTTTATCATTATTACTCACTTACTATAATTATTAAAGCCTCAATAATTATTAGGGTCAATTATGGAATTATTTCCTAATTATCACTTTTAATTAATTAATTTCCTTAATTAACGGTGCAAGTTCTTACACCCGAGGTCTCAACCTCTTAGGTACCCGTACCTGAAAATGTGCCCCAAACGTGGGGTGAGATCTCTAAAAAGGAATCTCAGTAAGACAAGGGGTCTCCAAGACTCTTCCATCCCAAGCTCACTTACAAGTATAAGTATAAGTTCGAAAACAGTAATTACAATGCATGTTCATGTTAAGCCATTTAATTCATGACAACATATTTCTTTCTCAACGAGCCAAGTACTAAAACTCATAAATTATGTGATGTATGCAAATGCTGTTCGACAGGCTAGGGAACAGGATAGGGTTTATGCACGTCTGCGACCTATCTAAACATAAGGGTCGCAGCCTTATGCCTTACACACCAGGGTCGCAACCTGATCGTGTAAGTAATCAACATCACATTCATACATTACATTAACAGTTAACATGGGGGTTAACTGTAAACCACTGTAACACCCCGTATGCATCCGATTTATTAACATGTCATCGTATTAAGCCACACTTAATTTAAAAATGCGGAATATCTTTTTTTTCTTTTCTTTTCAATTATGACGTCATTATACTTAGCCAAGTTGATTACTTAATCATTTTCTTAAAACATCGCATATATGTAATTGCAAGAGACAACTAACTGAAATACCTCATAATATAAATAATAGTGAGTATCTAAAATCACGAAACTACAACACGTAGTCCGTACATAATCCTGATACATTATTACAACTCGAATCTAAAACAAGACGTAGACAAATCAATGCGGCAAGGAAAGTCCCCATGCTCACCAAAACAGACAACAAAGCCAACAAAATCTCTACAGCAACAACATAATCATAAAGCTAACAGCAAAATAGCAATAATCATCTACATCAACTCCGGCCTCCTGCCGCTGGAGGTCTCAACCCCCGCATTACCTGAACCTGAAATGGTGCCCCAAACGTGGGGTGAGATCTCTAAAAAGAAATCTCAGTAAGACAAGGGGTCCTCAAGGACTCTTCTGCCCCAAGCTCACTTACAAGTATAATATAAGTTCAAAAATAGTAATTTCAATGCATGTTCATGTTAAGGCATTTATATCATGACAGTATAATCTCTTGCTTAACAAACTAAATGATAGTAAACTGGCCTTGAAGGCTGAAGCATGTGAGAGGGAAAAACAAAATTTTTTCCTTGCGGAAGCACACATGCATACAAATCTCATGCTTTAAGACAACATGATGTTACCTTGTTTATGATCTGATCACTGTCAGGTTTGAAGGGTTCAAAACCCCCTAACGTTGATCCACACCACCCACGTCAAGATGCAAGAACTCCTTCTTGAAAGCCACCAAAATGACCACCACAGAAAGGCTTGCTATGCGCTCAATAGGTGAAGAAGGAGGCTAGGTTTATGTGTTTAGAAGAGTGAAGTCTTCAGCGTGAAAACTTCACAAGAATGGTGCATGGATGGAGTAGAATTGGCTAGGTGTTCTTGTGAAAACCCTAAGGAGAATTCTCCCCTTGTGCGCATAAGAGAGTGAGGGAGAGAATGAGAGGATTTCCAATTTCAAAAATTCAACCAAGTTTGCGCACAACTAAGAGCAAATAAAGGGGTTGTTGCAATTCAAAATTCCCAACAACCTCCCCTTTGAATCCTTATGAGATAAGGTCTTTATCTTATCAAGATTCTGACCTAATGGTCATCACATGACTACTCATATTGTGCGCCCCATTCAGTCCCAAAATGAGTCCAGATACGTTGAGTAGTTCCATTCAAATTTGAACCAACTCACTCACTGATTCTCTCAACCAACCAAATATGAATTGGAGCATATTTGGTTGAAAAGATGACACTCATCTCTAACCAAAAGTGGCGCACCAAATCTTCTTTGGATGAGATAAAATATCTTCTCATGATGCAGGGGATTTGTTCCAACAAGATCTCATCTTATCCTTTTGTTATGAAACAACTTTTAATAGCCAATTCAAATTCGAATTCAAACATTTAAATTAAACGTTCAAACATTTAAATTCAAAATTCAAATTCAAAATTCAAAATTCAAATTCAAAAACTCAAATTTCAAATTTCAATTTTCGAATTTCAAATTTCAATTTCAAATTCCAAATTTCAAAATTCAAATTCCAAATTCAAATTTCAAATTTCAAATTCCAAATTCAAAATTCAAAATTCAAAATTCAAAATTCAAATGTTTGATAATTAATTTAACTAATTAAATTAATTAGTAATATCTTGGACCACCCAAGGCCATTACATGATCCATGCGCCATCTTCCCTTTAGGTGGGCTTCCAAACAGCTTCTTGCGCTAACAACCATTATTAGGCCCAATACCTTTAAAGCTAGATCATCATGACTATAAGGTGTTAGTGTGTGACCCATTAGGCCCAACATAGCCTCTGACATAAATGGGCTCGGGCCCAACAAGCCCACAACCCAATTAATGACAGCACTAGCAATGCTTTGTTGCCCCATAGCTAGTTAGATTAATGACTTGATCATCTTATTACACATATTTGGTTGCCGTTTGTATTTCCCTTCGTCTCGGTTACCTTCCCATTAAACTAGGGTAAGGAAATGCATCAACCCTTGCGGTTTAGGGTAAGCTTTATTCGAAATAGGGAATCTTCAATTTACTGACTCTAAAGGCAGATCATCTCATGATCTCTTTTACTATGCATAGATTCTCGAGTCCCTGTAAATGTCATCCCGATTTCTCCGGTTTACAGATAACCTAATCCCTCACAGAGATTTGACGAATTCCTTCAATTTATCACCCTAGCCCTGTGCTTTTTCAGGACAAGCCCAACAGTATACCTATGAGTCTCTATGTTTCAAGCATATGAGGTATACAATCAAAGCATGCCTTCTAGAACACAGTCTAGGTAATAACTTCTGGTCTAAGGAAAGACATACCCAAATATAAAGAGACTACTCCAATGATACTATCTGTGAGATTTCCTCATAGAGTCTCTTTATGGGTCTGTTCAGTGCGAGCTATACTCTTATAGGTCCACCAACGACTTTAGCTAAGACATCTCCATATCTGTAGCATATGAGTTCTTTACCTTGTATCCATATACAAGTAGATAAGTCGTGCTAGTCTTACCCGAGATCACTGATCCCCATTCTCAGTGTCTCTAGACTAGGAACATAAAATTAGGAATAAACGTGCGATATCCTTGAATCCTCATGATCGTGATCTCATCACAGATACTCAAGAGATACCTGTTCTATTCCAAGGAGTTTATCCAGTTTGTTCATAAAATATTAACAATAATATTGAGACATAATATGAAACAGGATAAAGAGTGCTTATTATTTATTTGCGACAATAAAGGTCTACATCTTATGTCCTTATTTAATCAAAAGATTATCTCTAGGACACCCATATACTAACACTAAATACTACAACTCATTAATCGTGTGATGTATGTGAGTGCGGTTTGACTGGCCAGGGAACAGGATAGGGCTTATACACGTCTGTTACCTATACACATGAGGGTGGCCGCCTCATGTCTTGCACACTAGGGTGGCTGCCTGATCGTACAAGTATTAACATCACATTCATACATTACATATGCCTTGCACACCAAGGTGGCTGCCTGATCGTACAAGTACTAACAAAACATTCATACATTACATCAACAGCTATATCAACATGTCTCAGGCGTATATCAAAGCATATATCATTTTCATAAAAGCATACATGCATATATAATCCACCCTTCCATGGAGGTCATGGAACAAGAAATAGATCAATCCGAGGACACGAAAGCTTACCTCATAAGCTAACTATCCAACACAAGGTCTACACCAGCTCAAAGTCCAAACACAACAGAATCACAATCTGTTTCGGACCAACAATCATATCAATAATCATTCCCAACACGCATAAGACACAAGGACAACGCCTTTCCTTTAAGTTTAATGTCTTAAGGCTTCTCACAAAGCCATGAGCCCTTAATCACTTAGATTTAGACTTAGATTAATTAACACAGAAGTCCACACTGACTAATCATGGGTCCACAAACCCAAAATAGCATTCTGCATGAACAGTAACATCACTATCCTTGAAAACCCAGAATATCCGGATATATGTTGAGGTCATATCTTGATATGCATATCGGATATCCATATTCGGATATCAGAAGACCCCATATCCGGATATCAATATCCGAATCTCATATCCGGATATTAATATTCGGATCTCTTATCCGGACATCAATATCCAGATTTCCATATCCGGATATTTCATGACAGAATGCAGTTTCTGCATTTCGCGAGATATCACTCCCAAGGTTCCATTTTTAACACTTATAAATGTTAAAGCATGCATCTTTAAGCTCATTTAGGTTATCTATCACGTTGGTTACTTGATTATCTTATCAAACATGCCAAGACTCCTCTTTTAACATCTAAAACTCATGATCAATGGTTGGTAAAACTTACCCAAGCTCGAAACAGCAAAAATGGATGCTCTTGGAGCTCACAAGTCAGCTCCAAGGTGCTGACTCCAAAGGTACAAGAAAATACCACTCAAGCAAGGTCTTTTCTCTCCAAAGGAAGCTTCTTGGAGCTCCACAAGCAAAGAAGATAACCCCCACAACCCAACACAAGAAATCAGCCCCCCAAAGACTACCAACACAGAAACTAAACTCAGCAAAGAAGCATTTTCACTCTCCTAAGGCCCTAGCACACTCACATAAGGAGATTTAGAGAAAGAACCAAGAAGAAATGAGGTCTCTTGGCTGCAAAGGTGAAGGGAGGATGAAGGTGGCAAGGTGGCTGCTCTAACTTCAGCAACTCACGTAGAGAATGAAGAAAACTAACCTAAAATCAGTGCCACCTCTATTTATAGTCTAATTAGTTTAAATCGCACTGTATTAGCGCTAATTGCTACGTTTATCATTTTGATCCCAAACTTTGGAATATGAACCTACTCATTTTTCTAAGATTTTTCATATTTTTATTTTATTTTTCGCAGCACCTTTCCGGTACGCGCTTTTCCATAGCCAGTTCAGTTCTGGCACCAGCTCTCATTATTTTAACTTGAAACTTTTTTTACAAGTCCTATATATTATTCTAGGAATATTCATGCACTTACTATAATTTTCCGGGATACTTCATCGGTACGCATTTATACCGAGTAGCAGAATCGGTATCTGCACTTTTTGTCAGAAAAGCGAATTTCAGCATTATTACTCACTTACTATAAATATTAGGGTCAATTATGGAATTACTTCCTATTCTCATATTTAATTAATTAATTTTCTTAATTAACGGTGCAGGTTCTTACAACCACCCTCCCATTGAGGTCGGTGGAACAAGCAACAGATCAATACGAGGAGACGAGTGCTTACCTCGCAAGCTAACAATCCAAGCCAAAGTCCACACTAGCCCAAGGCCACCAAACAACACCCTCACAGTCTGTTTATAACATAAATAATCATTATTATTTAAAGCCCAAGGTTTTACTAAATGTTTAAGGCTTTCCCACTTGTTCTAGGTAAATTAAGGCATATTCTGCAGGAGGTATTCGAATACTCTTCGATGAGTATCCGAATACTCCAAGTCTCCAGAAAGTATCCGAATACTTTCACTAAAGTATTCGAATACCACAAAGTATCCGAATACTTTACCCCCAGTATCTGAATACCACAAGGTATCCGAATACATTCCCTACAGTATCTGAATACTAACAAGTATTCGAATACTTCAACCATGGTATCCGAATACTTTTCCGCCCAGAAAAGTATCCCAATACTCCTTCAAGAGTATTCGTCTACCGCCTGATAAGTATTCGAATACTCCACGAAAAGTATTCGAATACTTATCAGACAGAATACACCAACAGGGGCTACCACTCAGCCATGTAGCAACCCACACCCTCACAAGACTCACTCACACAAAGCTATTGTGTTTTGGTGAAGAGAAAAGGAAGAAAAGTGATCACTTGGTTCACCAAAATGGAGAGGAGAAGGTAACAAGGTGGCTGCACTCAAAAATCAGGAAAAACCCACGTAGAAGAGAGGGAGGCTGAGTATCAGCCTAGGGTTTAGTGCCAAGCACTATATATATAGGTGGTTTAAGTTTAATCACACTGTATTAGCAGTAATAGATCCTCTTATCATTTTAATCTAAAACTTTGGATTCTGAACCTAGCCACTTTTCTAGGATTTTACATATTCTTATTTTATTTTTCATAGTACTTTGCTGGTACGCGCTTTTACGTAGCCGATCTCAGTCCTGACACCAATTCTCATTATTTCGACTCGAAACTTGACGTACTAGTCCTAAATATTATCATAGGAATATCCATACACTTATTATAATTTTTCGAGATACTTCATCGGTACGCACTTATAGAGTGGAGTAGAATCGGTATCTGCACTTTTCGTCAGAAATGCGACTTTGAGCGTTATTAAGCCCTTATATTAATTATTCTTACCTTACCCTAATAATTTAAGGTCAATTATGGGATTATTCACTTAAGCTCATAATTCATTAATTAAATTTCAAATTTAACGGTGCGGGTTCTTACATTCACCCCACCTTTTAAGGACTTTGTCCGCAAAATCAGAAACATACTTGTCCCAAAATTCGGGGTATTGCCGGAGAAGCTCGTCCTCGCGCTCCCACATACACTTCTCATGAGTTTTTCCATCCCATTTCACTTTGACCATGGGAATGACTTTGCTACGCAGCTTCTTCTCGCCACGATCGAGAATCTTGAGTGGTCTGACGGGAGTCTTTAGGTTCTCCCGAACCTCCACATCATCAGGTTGCACCACTTGCGATGGGTCCGCTATACACCTCCAAAGTTGAGACACGTGAAACACGTCATGGATGTTGGCCAAGTTCGAAGGCAAGGCAAGCCGGTAGGCAATAGACCATACCCTACCAAGAATCTTCTATGAATCTCGGGCTAAGCTTCCTCACTCTGAGTGCCCGACCAACACCGGTGACAGTGAAAGTATCACAAACACGTGCTCATCTTCACTGAACTCCAGTGGACGATGCTTGACATTATAGTAACTCTTCTGGCGATTTTGCGCCTGCTTCAGCTTTTCTCTGATCATCTGGATCTGCTGGGTGGTATCTTGGACAAAGTCCAAGCCAAATAACTCCTTGTCTCCAACCTTAGACCAACAGGTAGGAGTCCGACACCTCCCACCATACAACGCCTCAAATACCTCCTACCTTACTGTTGTTATATGAAAACTCCACCAGCGGTAGGTACCGAGCCCAGCTCCAACGTGCAAGCCCTCAACATGTTCTCCAATGTCTGGATGGTCCGCTCAGTCTGTCCATCAGTCTGAGGGTGATAGGTTGTACTCAGTCTCAACTGCGTACCAAAAGCTCTCTACAATGCCTCCCAAAACTGAGATGTGAACTTCGGATCGCTATCACTGATGATACTCTCGGGCACCCTGTGAAGCCTCACAATCTCGCGAACATACAGTCTGGCCAACTACTCAATCGTGAAGCTGACCTTTACTGGAAGAAAATGGGCAGACTTGGTCAATCTGTCCTTAATGACCCAGATGGAGTCACAACCAGCCTGAGTCTTAGGCAACCCCACCATGAAGTCCATGGAAATACTCTCCTACTTCCACTGCGGCATCTCAAGAGGTTGAAGCTTACCAGACGGTTTCTGGTGTTCAATCTTCACTTTCTGGCATATCAAACACTTGGACACGAACACTGCTATATCTTTCTTCATGCCCGGCCACCAGAAATTTCTCTTCAAATCTTGGTACATCTTTGTAGCACCAGGGTGGACAGTGAACTGGCCCTTATGAGCCTTTGCCATCACCTCTTCAGTCAAAAGACCTCGAGGAATTACAATCCTCTTCTGGAACAACAACAATCCATCCTCATTCCAAGTCACACCGTCTTGATTCTTCACAAAATCAAGGCACTTTCTTTGCACCTGTGCTTCTTTGATCTTCTCCATTAGCTGATTTTTGACTCTCACAGTCTCCATCTCGAGAAGTCCACCCCCAAATAAGGAAGTCACTGTCAGATCTCAAAACTTTTCAATAACATCGAAGTCACCTATCATCAAACTGGACAGGCTCACGGATTTCTGACTCTAAGCATCAGCTATCACATTGGCCTTGCCAGTATGGTACTTCAACTCAAAGTCGTACAGGAACTCCATCCATCTCCTCTGTCTCATGTTCAGCTCCTTCTGATCAAACAGATACTTCAAACTCTTGTGGTCACTGAACACGGCAAATCTCATGCCACAAAGGTAATGCTTCCAAATCTTGAAAGTAAAAACAATCGCAGCCTACTCCAAATCATGAGTCGGGTAGTTCTCCATATGAGGCTTCAACTACCTCGAAGCATAAGCAACAACTCTGCCGGTCTGCATCAAAACACAGCCCAACCTCATTCCAGAGGCATCATAATACAACTCAAACTGCACCACAGGATCAAGAAGGATCAACACTGGTGCAGTTGTCAACCATTCCTTCAACTCCTACAAACACTCCTCACACTCGTGAGTCCACACAAATGGAGTCTCCTTCCGGGTAAGGTGAGTCAACGAAAAAACCATCTTGGAGAATCCCTCAATGAACCTTCTGTAGTACCCAGACAAACCCAAGAAACTCCTAACTTCAGTAACTGTCTTAGGCCTATCCTAATCGAACACGGCCTCAATCTTGTTTGGATCTACTGCAACCCCCTCAGGAAAAATCACATGCCCAAGAAAATTCACGGACTTGAGGCAGAACTCACACTTTGAAGTCTTAGCATAAAGCTTTTTCTCCTGCAGCACCTGCAACACAATCCTCAAGTGCTCCGCATGTTCCTCCTTCATCTTGGAGTAAATCAAAAAATCGTCGATGAAGACGATCACAAATCGATCCAAAAAGGGCTGAAAAATACGGTTCATGTAGTCCATGAACACAACGGGTGCATTGGTGAGTCCAAACGGGATCACCAAATACTCATAATGACCGTATCTCGAATGAAATACGGTCTTGGGAATATCCTCCGGCTTCACCCGAATCTGATGGTATCCGGACCGGAGATGAGTCTTCGAGTACACACAAGCACCCCTAAATTGATCCAATAGATCATCAATACGAGGAAAGGGATACTTGTTCTTGATTGTCACCTTGTTCAACTGCCTATAGTCGGTGCACAATCGCATAGTCCCATCTTTCTTTTTCACAAAAATGACCGGTGCTCCCCATGGAGACACGCTCGGTCGGATGAAGTCTTTCGCTGAAAGATCCTCGATATGCTTCTTCAGCTCTACAAGCTCAGGTGGAGACATCCGGTATGGAGCTAATGAAATATGCCCTACACCAGGCAACAAATCAATGGAGAACTCTAGGAAACTCAGGAATCTCCTCAGGAAATACCTCTAGGAACTCCCTCACCACAGTAATGCTAGTGAGTTCCTCCCGTGCCCCATTCACCAAACCTCCCAACATAACATAGCCAAATGCCCCTGCTCTCAAGGCTCTCCTAGCCTGCAGGACTGAAATATATGGCGAGGAACTGGCTGTGGACTCACACGGAGACATCACCACTCTCTTGGCACAATAGTCAATCAATGCACAGTTTCTGGACAACCAATCCATGCCCAGAATAATCTCCAAGTTGGCCATCGGCAATCTAATCAGATCTATTGAGTACTCACGGCCATCCCACTGAAACACGACATCTCGATGTACAGTGGAGGTATCACACTTTTCTCCGGTGGCGGTAGTCACACGCAATGGTGGAGAAAGCATAGACGTAGGCAACTCAAGCCCCACAACAATCGGGGTAGCAATGAAAGAATGCGTAGCCCCGGAATCAAACAGAATCACCAATGGAAATAGTACCTCGCACAAGATTGGGAGCTCTTTCCGACTGCTGACGATCCAATTATAATCTCGGCAAGTGGCACGTGTCACAACAGGTGCCGCTGTAGGTGGAGCAGGAATATTCTTAAGAGGGGCCACCTGAACTGCTGCAACCCTAGCAACTGAAGTATAACAATCCTTGGCTATATGGCCACTCTTCCTACACTTGTAGCATAACAACTCTCTAGTGGCCTCCTGCCGCCCGATGTCTCAACCCCCGAGGTACCTGTACCTAAAAATGCACCCCAAACGTGGGGTGAGATCTTTAAAAAGAGATCTCAGTAAGACAAGGGGTCCTCCAGGACTCTTCCGCCCCAAACTCACTTACAAGTATAAATATAAGTTCGAAAACAGTAATTACAATGCATGTTCATGTTAAGGCATTTAATTCACGAAAACATATTTCTTACTCAATGAGCGAAGTACTAAAACTCATTAATTATGTGATGTATGCAAATGCGGTTCGACTGGCCAGGGAACATGATAGGGTTTATGCACGTCTGTGACCTATCTAAACATAAGGGTCGCATCCTGATCGTGTAAGTAATCAACATCAAATTCATACATTCCATCAACAGTTAATTTAATATATCTCAGGAATATATCAATGCATATTTCATCTTTCATAAAAGCATACATGCATGTAAACCACCCTCCCACGGAGGTCGGTGGAACAAGCAACAAATCAATCCGAGGACACGAGTGCTTACCTCGCAAGCTAGCAATTCAAGCAAAAGTCCACACTAGCCCAAGGCCACCAAACAACACCCTCACAGTCTGTTTATATCATAAATAATCATTATTATTCAAAGCCCAAGGTTTTACTAAATGTTTAAGGCTTTCCCACTTGTTTTACTAAATGTAAGAACCCACACCGTTAATTTAGGAAATTAATTAATTAAATATGAGAATTAGGAAATAATTCCATAATTGACCCTAATAATTATGAGAAGGCTTAAATAATTATAGTAAGTGATTAATAATGTTGAAAGTTTCTGATGAAAAGTGCATATTCCAGTTCTGCCTCACGGTATAAATGCGTACCGATGAAGTATCCCATAAAATTATAATAAGTGCATGAATATTCCTAAAGTAATATATAGGACTAGTGTGTCAAGTTTCAAGTCGAGATTATGAGAAATGGTGCCAGAACCGATACTGGCTATGTAAAGGCGCGTACCGGAAAAGTGATGCGAAAAATAAAATAAAAATATGACAAATCTTAGAAAAATGAGTAGGTTCAGATTCCAAAGTTTGGGATTAAAATACTAAGCGTAACTATTAGCGCTAATACAGTGGGATGAGTTTAATGGACCTATAAATACTAAAAGGCACAAAGCCCTAGGCTGATACTCAGCCATTTCGTACGTGAGTTTTGAATACTCAGCTGCTGCCTCTCTTCTCCCTCACCATGCCATTGCCTTTCCTCCATAGAAACTACTCAAGACATCACTTATATGATGGATTCTTCACCTCTAAGTCTTTAGACACTCGAGAGCAACCTTGGGGGTGTGAGAAAAACTATTTTTATGAGAAGGCAAGCTGTTGTTTGTTGCAGTTTATGCTCAGTTTGAGAGTTTGGTTGGGTGAAGCCATTGTCATGGCATTTGAGGCTTCAAGGAGCCACCTTTTGGTGTAAAGGACCCATCTTGTGTTGAATTTTTGTGGTCCTTGAAGGTTAGAACCATAGTGCTGTGTAGAAGACTCCTATTATGTCTCACTTCTTGAGCTTTGAGCATTTGAGGTATACCATGATCACCTCTTTGTCATTTTCATGATTTGAGTTGAGGACTGAGTTTCTGAGTAATAAATATGTTAATGAGCATCTGTTTATAGATTCATTGGACTCTAAATCAAGTTTGGACATTTAAAATGGGACTTATGCAGAGAATGCACAAAATTCTGCATCATGTCTGATAAGTATTCGAATACTTTTCGTGTAGTATTCGAATACTTATCCCTTGGTAGCCGAAAGTATTGGGATACTTTTTTGGGAAGAAAAGTATTCGGATACCTATGAAAAAGTAATTGAATACTGGATAGTATTCGAATACTGTGAGTATTGTATTCGAATACCTTGTAGTATTCAGATATTAAGTGAAAAGTATTCGGATACCTTGTGGTATTCGAATACTTAGTGAAAGTAGTCGAATACTTTCTGAGACTTGGAGTATTCGAATACTCATTAAGGAGTATTCGAATACCTGCTGCAGAAACTGTATAAAATGACTTAAAATGAGATGGGAAGCCTTAATCACTTAATGGAACCTTGGGGAATGATTATTGATGATTGATTATTGTATAAACAGACTGTGATTGTGCTGTTTGGTGACATTGAGCTTATGTGGACTTGGCTTGGATTGATTGCTTAAGAGGTAAGCTTTCATGTCCTCGGTTTAGCCATTGTTGGTTCCACCATGTCCCATGGGGGGATGGTTTATATGCATGATGTGTTTTCATGTATTGATATTGAAATGCTGTTGAGCTATTATGTGGATGCGTTATGATGCGTGTGGTGTTCCACCTAGACGGAGCTCCTGAGTATGTGAGAGATATACAATAGGGTGATTCTGTGGGTGGGTGTAAGTGGCTTCTTGCACTAAATGTAGGTAATAGACGTATGTAAGCCCTACATTTCTCTGGCCAGTAGAATAGTTGACACACATGACATGATTATATGTTGCATTGAACTGATTTTGGAACTGATATTATTAAACTGCTTTTGAACTTATATTGCACATGTAAGTGAGCTTGGGGTGGAGAAATCCTTGAGGACCCCTTGTCTTACTGAGATTTCTTTTTAGAGATCTCACCCCATGTTTGGGGCACCATTTTCAGGTTCAGGTAACTCGGGGGTTGGGACCTCAGGCAGCAGGAGGCCGGAGCTTAGCTGATATATGTTGTTTATGATGATATTTGCTTGGATGCTGACATGTCCTTTATTTATTGTTATGTTATCTATATTGAGACTTTGTTGGGCTTGTTTCCTTATTTGGTGAGCATGGGGATTATCCATGCCATATTGATTATGTTTTGTTTAGCTTGACTTGTTATGTATAATGAACCAGAATATTCTTCGGACTACGTGTTGTAGATAGAGCTGTCAAAACGGGCCACCCCGGCCCGTTAGGCCCTAGCCCGCGCAGGCCAGGGCCAAAAAGCCCACAGGGCCAAACAACCCACATATTAACCAGCCCGCACGGGCCAAAAATTCATATAACCCAACGGGTTAGGGCCAGCCCGCCGGCCACATTAAAAAATATTCTGCACCATTTTTTCCAAACTTTTCCCACTACCCTTCCAGGTTCAGATGCTCCCAAATCAATTACAAATTGGTATCACATCTCACACATTAGTATTTTTTCCAGGATGATCCTTGGTGGGTCGTACCCATGAGTTGCAGGGAAAATGAACTGCTCCGCTGGCAAAGCCTTCGATGGTTATGCTTTCCAAGAAGAATTCTCTCTGGTTTTTGTTTGTCACATTAATAGCTACGGGAAACCCGAAATTCGAGTCAACAACGAATTCAGCCGTGTATTTAACTCTCTCTGCTTTAGCATTGGATTTCTTCGACCAGTCTTTCAGCTCTGCTTCGTTGCTCTTCTTTGGAGCTTTAGTTTCTACAGAGCAGAATAAGAACCAAACCATTAAGCAAAAATTCGTTGAAGAAATAGGTATAATTTATGATATCCAGGACAGAAATTGATGGGTCACAGAAATGATAGTTTTTGAGAGTGATTGGAAACAATGATATGGCCTGGAGCAGAGAAAGCCTTACTTGGATCAATCACAGTGCTGATAAGCTCCAGCACAACATTTCTTCTTCCTATTCTATCAGTGATGGAATCCAAATAACTTAGGTTTTGATAAAGGGGAAGAATATTTTTTAATGTGATTAACCAGCCCGCGGTTGACCCTTCTGTAACCCCAAAAAAATGAGGGCAAAAAAAAATGGGCTGAAAAATAAACCTACTATATGAGGGCTAAAAATTGGGAGGGCTGAAAATGAGGGCTCAAGGGGTGGCCAATGGGGTTAGGGCCTTTTTGACAGCTCTAGTTGTAGATACGTGAGTAGATACACATCTATATCATGAGGTATTTCAGTTAGTTGTCGATTTTGCAATTTCATACAGGCAATGTTTTGAAAGATGATTTAATATTCAAGTTGGTTAATGATAATGACGTCATAATTGAAAAGAAAAAGTTATTTTGCATTTTTAATTAAGCGTTGCTTAATACGATGACATGATAATAAACCGGGTATACACGGGGTGTTACAGCTTACCTTGCAAGCTAACAATCCAAGCCAAAGTCCACACTAGCCCAAGGCCACCAAACAGCACCCTGACAGTCTGTTTATTGAAAGTTAAAATGGCCTTGAAGGCTGATGCATGTGAAAGGGAAAAACAAAATTCTTCTCAAGTGGAATTACACATGCGATCAAGACTCATGCTTTAAGACAACATGTTCAAGATGATTCAAAACTAAAAGGTGATCAGTGTCAGGTTTGAAGGGTTTAAACCTCTAACGTTGATCCACACCACCCCACGTCAAGATGCAAGAACTCTTCTTGTAAAGCCACAATTGATCACCATAAAAGCTTGCTAAGCGTCCAATGTGTGAAGGAGGAGGCAAGGTAAATGTGTTTAGAAGAGTGAAATTTTCAGCATGAAAACTTCACAAAAGTGGGCATGGATGCTCTTAGAAAAGGCTAGGTTGATTTTGTGAAACCTTAAGGAGAACTCCACCTAATGTTGCGCACAAGAGAGTGAGAGAATGAGCTTGAATCAAATCAGATTTTTCTCCAAAAATGTGACTTAAAGTGACGCACAACCAAGGGGAGAAAAAGGTGGAGTTATTGCGATTCAAAATTCCCAACAACCTACCTTTGAATCCTCATGAGACTAGGTCTTATCCTAGTCAAAATTCTGAACGAATGGCCATCATATGGCCAGCCATATGTGCGCCCCATTCAGCCCAAGAAACTGTCCAGATACGTTGAGTAGTTGCATTCAAATTTGAACCAACTAGCTCACTGATTCTCTCAACAAACCAAATTTGATTTGGAGCTTATTTGGTTGACAATATGACACTCATAACAACCAAAATGGCGCCCCAAATCAGCCTTGGATGAGATCAAAGATCTCCTCTTGATACTAGGGATTTGTTCCAACAAGATCTTATCTTATCCTTTTGTTATAAAACAACTTTTCATAGCCAATTCAAATTCGAATTCAAAAATTTAAATTCAAATGTTCAAACATTTAAATTCAAAATTCAAATTCTAAATTTAAACTCTAAATTTAAATATTTGATAATTAATTTAACTAATTAAATTAATTAGTAATGTCTTGGACCATCCAAGCCCATTACATGATCCATGCGCCCTTTTCCCTTTTAGGTGGACTTCCAAACTTCTTCTTGGGCTAACAACCATTATTAGGCCCAATACCTTTAATGCTATATCATCATGACAATAAGGTGTTAGTGTGTGACCCATTAGATCCAACATAGCCATTGACATAAATGGGCTTGGGCCCAACAAGCCCACAACACATCTAATGACAACACAGAGCACTAGCAATGCTTTGTTGTCCCAGAACTAGTTAAGTTTAATGACATGATCATCCTATTACACATATTTGGTTGCCGTATCTATTTCCTTTCATCACGGTTACCTTCCCATTAAACCTAGGGTAAGGAAACGTATCAACCCTTGCGGTTTAGGGTAAGCTTTATTTGAAATAGGGAATCTTTAATTTACTGACTCTAAAGGCAGATCATCTCATGATCTCTTTAACTATGTATAGATTCCCGAGATTGCCGAGACGAAAGGAGCTGATAGTTCCACTCCCTGGAAAGATAGGAAGTTTGCTGGAAAAGGAAAAGGGAAGTAGTTGGCTGCTAGGCAGGTGCCTAGTCAGTTCAAGGGGATGTCGACGTAGGGGAGTGCGGCGAGACTTCCTACTCCCAGATGCACGGGATGTGGGAGGGTTCATCTGGGGCCGTGTGCTACCGGCCAGACCATATGTTTCCAGTGTGGCAAGGAGGGCCACTATGTTAGAGAGTGTCAGTCATCGACGGCAAGAGCTGCAACAGTTCAGGCAGTTCCACTTCAGATGGTTCCCCTTCCACCTACAACGGCACCAGATGTGCCACCTGCCACGGGGCGAGTTTACATATTATATCGGCAGCAGTCAGACCGAGCTCTAAACCTTGTCAGAGGTACTGTTACCATTGGTGGAATTGTTGTTGATGTTTGGTTTGATTCCGAGGATACGCATTCCTTTATTGTAACCCCGATTGTTGTGGGGCGTGAGTTGCCCATGTCTGTGCTTTCTCTACCGTTGCGGGTGATTACCGCCACCGGAGAAAAGTGTGATACTACCACTATACATCGAGATGTCGTGTTTCAGTGGGATGGCCGTGAGTTCTCGGTAGATCGAGTGGTGATGTCTTTGTGTGCGTCCACAGCCACTTCCTCGCCTTTTTATTATTGCTGCGGGCTAGGAGAGACTTGTGAGCAGGGACATTGGTTATGTCATGTTGGAAGGTTGGGTGAGTGTTACACAGGAGAATCTCACTGGTATTCCTGTGGCGAAGGAGTTCCTAGATTTGATTCCTGAGGAGATTCCTGAGTGTCCTCCACAGCGGGAGATAGCGTTCACCATTGAATTACTGCCTGGCGTGGGGCCTATTGCATTAGCTTCATACCAGATGTTCCGCCAGAAGTGGCTGAGCTGAAATTTTATTGGGAGTCTTTCGGCGAAAGACTTAATTCGACCGAGCGTGTCTCTGTGGGAGCACTAGTCATTTTGTTGAGGCAAGATGCCTTACGCCGTTAGTTAACCATTATGGTGCTCTGTTTGAGAATGTGAACTTCTCTTCAGGGAAACTGAGTGTGTAACACTTGGAATTGTGGCAAAGGCCACGCGTGATCTTGTATATGCGTGGCAGTGCATGTACAATTCATTTGTGAGTTGAGTGGTCTCCATGACTCTAGGTTTTTTTATGTTGATTATTGATATACGTTTTGAGCAGTTGGCATGTTAACACCATGGATAGTGTTAAGCATGAAATAAGTACGATGAACTGTGTTAATATATCAATGTTATTTCACCTTTGACTAACTCTCGATTTTGCAGATACCATGGAGATTGAGGTATACCGTTACTTAGAGTTTTTGGTTTATTATGTTATTGAAATTGAAAATTTTACAGGTGTACGTGAACTAAGGTACATTACGGTGTAAATGAGTTTGTTAACTAACATGTATTGGTTGAAATGAACTTGATCACGATTTCGTACTGTAAAATGAACATGAATTTAAATTGAGAATATTGATTGTAAATTGTATGTCTTGTTGAGGTTAGAGTCATGGAATAGGACCAAACTCACTCGAGTGCTGTGTAGTTTTGAGTTGTGGGGTCAGGTCACTTCTATTGAGAAAGTGACTGATGATCCCAAAGAATCGAATGACATCTTGATGTCATTATGAAACTTCGAGTTTTGTCAGTGACCATAAGAGCTTGAAATATCTGTTTGATCAGAAGGAGCGGAACATAAGACAGCGTAGATAGATGGAGTATTTGAAAGGCTAAGACTTTGAGTTGTAGTACCATCCTGGCAAGGCCAATGTGGTAGCTAATGCTCTGAGTCGGGAATCTGTGAGTTTATCCAGTTTGACCATGGGTGACTATGACATTATTGAGCAGTTTCGAGATCTGACGGTGACTTTCTTGATTGAGGATGCACTTCTCGAGATTGAGACTATGAGAGTCGAGAATGAGCTTATGGAGAAGAACCAGGACAGTATCTTGGAATGAGATGAGACATCTTTGTTGTGTGTCCAGTTGTTGTTATGCTTGGAGGTGAAGATTGAACTCCAGAAGCCGTTTGGTAAACGTCAACCTCTTGAAGTATCGCAGTGTAAATGGGAAAGTATTTCCATGAACATCGTGGTGGGTTGGCCTTAGACTCAGGCTGGTCTATTATGTTTTTCCTGGCTAGTCTGGGCATGGAACCCTACGAGGCGCTGTTTGGTAGGAGGTGTAGAACTCCTACCTGTTGGTTGGAGTTTGGAGATAAAGAGTTGTTTGGCTTGGACCTT
Organism: Gastrolobium villosum; assembly: GCA_032173675.1. NCBI lineage: Eukaryota > Viridiplantae > Streptophyta > Magnoliopsida > Fabales > Fabaceae > Gastrolobium > Gastrolobium villosum. The sequence continues at coordinate 183,212 of JAVKPL010004839.1, read as the reverse complement.
GTCCAATTTACCCCAGCCGATTCAGATGATCAGAGGAAAGCTGAAGCAAGCGCAGAGTCGTCAAGAGAACTACGTTAGTGTTAAGCATCGTCCACTGGAGTCCAGTAACGGTGAGCACGTGTTTGTGAAACTTTCACTGTCACCGGTGTTGTTCGGGCACTCGGAGTGAGGAAGCTGAGCCACGATTCATCGGGCCATACCAGTTACGTGGTAGAGTAGGACCTGTTGCCTACCGGCTTGCCTTGTCTCCAAACTTGGCTAACACCAATGACGTGTTTTACGTGTCTCAACTTCGCAAGTTTGTAGTGGATCCTTCGCACGTGGTGCAATCGGACGTTGTGGAGGTTCGGGAGAACCTGAAGATCTCCCGTCGTACCACTCACAATTCTCGATCGTGGCGAGAAGCAGCTGAGGAGTAAGATCATTTCAATGGTCAAAATACGATGAACGGGAAGAATTCCTACAGGGTATTTCTGGAAGCGAGAGGACGAGATTCTCCGTCAGTATTCCACGCTTCGAGACAGGTATGTTTCTGATTTTGAGGATAAAATCCTTAAAAAGGTGGGGTGAATGTAAGAACCCACACCGTTAATTAAGGAAATTAATTAATTAATTGTGATAATTAGGAAATAATTCCATAATTTACATTAATAATTATTATGAGTCTTTAATAATTATAGTAAGTGAGAAATAATGCTGAAAGTCACTTTTTGGACGAAAAGTGCAGATACCGGTTCTGCTGCCTGGTATAAATGCATATCGGTGAAGTATCCCGGAAAATTATAATAAATGCATGAGTATTCCTAGAATATTATGTAGGACAAGTAAAACAAGTTTTAGGTCAAAATAATGAGAACTAGTGCTAGAACTGATACTGGCTATGGAAAAGTGCGTACCGGAAAAGGAGCTTCGAAAAATAAAATAAAAATATGACAAATCTTAGAAAAATGAGTAGGTTAAGATTCCAAAGTTTGAGATCAAAATGCTAAGCGTAGCATTTAGCGCTAATACAGTGCGATTAAAACGTATGTGGCTATAAATAGCCTTGGCACATGATCCTAGGTTAAATGTTCAGCCTCCTACGTGCCTTTTCCTTTGTGTTACAGCAGCTGATCAGCCTCCTCTCCTTTTTCAACTTCTTCTTCTCCTTGAGACCTCCAAAGTGACCACCTTTCTCCACCATTTCTTCATCAAAACACCATGGTTGTGTGTGGGTGAGGCTTATGAGTGAGGAGAGACATTGTGTTCTGAGTTTTGGCATTGCTTGAGAGGTGTGGAAGGGCTATTTTTCTGAGTTGTAAGGGTGTGGTCATGACCATGGCTTTTTAAGGAACAAGAAGCCATTTTTATAGAGAAAGAACCTACCTTTGTGGAGGCACCTTCATTTTCTATACAAGTCAGTACTTGAGGGTCTGATTGTGAGGTCCAAGAGCCTTCTTTTCTTCTGAGTTTGAAGCTCCATTGGTATACCTTGAACTTCCCTTTAATTTTTCACGAAAATAACTTGTTTATGTTATGAAATGAGTTAAGTTTAATCATTCAAGCTTAGGGTTGTTAATATGAGTCTAATAAATGTTAATGAACATCTGTTTTGGGTCAAAACTGAACCATGGATCATTGGGAGCCATTTTCACTTCGGTTTATGCAGAAAAATTCTGCAGAAAACTGTTATGCCCGTGTGGTAATCGACTACCTTTGGCTGGTAATCAATTACCATGTGCAGTAATCGATTACATGCCTTGGTAATCGATTACCACCTGTGACAACAACGACCTGGTTTAGTAAAATTGCGATATCTCGAGCTACAGAGCTCCAAATTGAGTGAAGTTTGGAACTATGCGAAGCTAACACATAGGGATACAATCCTGTAAATTTCCAGATCCATTGGATAGCTAGATTACTCTTGGTTTATGTTTGAAGTTGCGACCTTATTGCTAGAAATTTGGTTTGTGTTATTGTTGGAAAACAGTGATACTATTAAGTGAGGGACTTAATACTTGATAATAATGAACTAGAAAAGATGTAAACGAAAAAGGAAATGTTGTCATAATTAGATGAACCTTTAAAGTATGGTTATTGATGATATTTTTGATATAAACAAATTGTGATTGTGCTGTTTGTAGGCCTTGAGGTTGTGCAGACTCTTGGCTTGGGATAGTAAGCTTGCAAGGTAAGCTTTCGTGTCCTCGGTTTAGCCATTGTTGGTTCCACCATTTCCCATGGAGGGATGGTTATATGCATGATGTGTTTTCATGAACTGTTTTATTGAAATGCTATAGAGCTGTTAAGTGCAATTGCTGTATGATATTTATGTGGTGTTTGCCTTAAAGGGAAGTCATGGGGTGATCCTTTGGGGTGGGTACAACATGGGCTGATACAGCATGGGCTGGTATTGTGTGGGTAATAGACGTATTCCTACACTTCTCTGATCAGTAGAATAGTTATAACCTTCATGACATGATTATCTGTTGCATTGCACTATTTTGGAAATTATATTGTTAAACTGCTTTTGAACTTATATTGCACATGTAAGTGAGCTTGGGGTGGAAGAGCTTTGAGGACCCCTTGTCTTACTGAGATTTCTTGTTTAGAGATCTCACCCCACGTTTGGGGACGCTTATTTCAGGTTCAGGTAGTGCTGGGGCTGATGCCTCTGGCGGCAGCAGGCCGGAGCTTAGTTGATTATATATTTGCTGTATGCTGACATGACTGAATTTGGATGTTATTTATGTTTTCCGCTTTTATAATATATTGTTGCTATTGTTGAGACTTGTTGGGCTATGTTGCCTTATTTGGGTGAGCATGGGGATTGTCCATGCCACATTGGCTTGTTTTAATGTTTCCAGACATTAGTGGTATAATTGTATCAGGATTTGTCCGGTCTACCTGTACTAGTTCCGTGACCTTAGATACACACTTTATATATTTATTGAGGTATTTCAGTTAGTTGTCTTGTAATTTACATACAGGCAATGTTTTTATGAAAATGAATTAAGTAATTCAACTTGGTAATGATAATGACGTTATAATTGGAAAGAAAAAGATATTCTGCAATTTTTAATTAAGCGCAGCTTAATACGATGACATGATAATATTACCGGATATATACGGGGTGTTACAAATATCATATCTGGATATCCATATTCGGATACCATAGAGCCCCATATCCAGATATCATTATTCGGATACCCATATTCGGATATCAATATCCGGATATTTCCAACCAAATATCCGGATATTTCGCTACAGAACTCATATTCTGCATTTCACGAAACATCAATCCAAAGGTCCATCTTTTACCGATTACAGAAGCTTAATCATGTATTTCTAGGTGTGTTTAGCATTACCCAACATTAGGGTATCATCTTACTTCGTTACATGCATCAAGGTTCCATTTTTAAGCATAAAAACTCATGATCATGGGTTCAACAACTCACCCAAGCTTCAAACAGAAAAGAGAGGTGCTCTTGGAGCTCACTTGAAGCTCCCAAAGTTCTGACTTGGTCCAACCACGAAAATGCAACACAAGCTTGAACCTTTCCAGTCAAAGATGGCTACTTGAAGCCTCTAATGGCATGATCAATGGCTCACACCAAAGAACACACAAACTCAGCCCCTGAACACCTTACCAACAGCATATACAGCTCAGAATGGAGCATTCCTCTCCCTCACAATGCTAACCCACACCCAACCAAGTGTTTAGAGGAAGCTTTCATGAAGAAAATAGCCTCAAAGTTCAAGAATGGAGAAGGAAATGCAATGGAACAGTAGAAGGGACAGCTGACCAGCCACCACACTCACGTAGCACTTAGGAATGTCTAGGGTTTTGTGCCAAAATGCATATAAATAGTCACTTAAGAGTTAAACACACAGTATTATCATTAATTGCTACGCTTAGCATTTTAATACCAAACTTAGGATTCTGAACCTACTCAATTTTACAAGATTTATCATATTTTTATATTATTTTTCGCAGCACCATTCCAGCACGCGCTTTTCCATAGCCAGTATCAGTTCTGACATCAGTTCTCATTATTTTAACTTGAAGCTTGTTTTACGAGTCCTACATAATATTCTAGGAATATTCATGCACTTATTATAATTTTCTGGGATACTTCGTCGGTACGCATTTATACCGGGTAGCAGAATCGGTATCTGCACTTTTCGTCTGAAAAGCGACTTTCAGCATTATTACTCACTTACTATAATTATTAAAGCCTCATAATAATTATTAGAGTCAATTATGGAATTATTTCCTAATTATCACATTTAATTAATTAATCTCCTTAATTAGCGGTGCAGGTTCTTATAATATGCTTGTCGTGTTACATGCTTTTATACTTGAAATGCTTTTGAGCTGATATGTGCAATGACTTAGAATATGTATGTGATGTTCCACTTAGACGGTAAGCCTGAGTATGTGGCGTCATACAAGATGGTGATGCTGTGGGTGGGTGCAACTAGCATCTTGCACTATGTGTGGGTAATAGACGTATTCCTGCATTTCTCTAATTAGTAGAATAGTATTTACACACATGACATGATTATCTGTTGCATTGCACTGATTTTGGAACTTATACTGTTTAACTATTTTCGAACTTATATTGCACATGTAAGTGAGCTCGGGGTGGAAGATCCTTGAGGACCTATTGTCTTTCTGAGATTTCTGTTTAGAGATCTCACCCCACGTTTAGGGCACTACTTTCAGGTTCAGGTAATGCGGGGGTTGAGACCTCTAGCTGTAGGAGGTCGGAGCTGAGTTAGATGCTTACTGTATTACTGTTATGCTTTCGATGCTGACATTGCTTTACATTTATTATTATTATGATGCTATTATTGAGACTGCTGTTGGGCTTTGTTGCCTTATTTGGTGAGCATGGGGATTGTCCATGCCACATTAATTGACTATGTCTTATTTTGGATTCGAGTTGTATTAATCTATCAGGATATTCTTCGGACTACGTGTTATAGATCCGTGATTAGATACACATTATATATGTGAAATATTTTAGTTAGCTGTCGTTTTGCAATTTCTTACAGGCATTATTTTGAAAAGGATTTAATAATCAACTTGGTAATGATAATGACGTCATAATTGAATGAAAGCAAAATTTATTCCGCATTTTAAATTAAGCATGGCTTAATACAATGACATGTTAACAAATTGGGTATACACGGGGTGTTACATGGATGTTCCTGGATGTGAGCCTAGTGTGATGTGATTTTGTATGTTATGCATTTTATATGATGATCATTGTATGCACATTGAGTGAGCGATGGGGTGGAGTAATCCTCTAGTACCCATGGTTTACTGAGATATATTTGTATATCTCACCCCGCATTTGGGAACATCATTTCAGGTTATGGTGAGCATGGAAGACCATCGGGAAAGAGGCCCGCTTAAAGGAATTTGAGCATGATGTGCATATGGATAACATGGCATTTTGGAGGAGTTTATTTGATGCACATAGCATTACATTTAGTATTCTGGATTTGGATCATGAAGATATTGCATGTTATTATTGTCATGCTTTTGGGTGTTCATGACCAGATTCTAAGTCTATGTAGTTATTGTACATTGATGCCTAGGATTTATTTTGACATTTTGAGTGAGCATGAGACTTGTCCATGGCCATATATTTGGTGCTTAAAGGCACTTAGGAACTTGTGTTGTAAATAGACCATTTGATGTTTAAAATGGCTATGGTATTGGGAACTATTGTAATTGACATATTGGATAATGAATATGCATGATGGAAGGGCCTAGAGCCTACCTTAGTTCTTGTGTAAGTTGTATATTTAGTAGTAAAGTGTCAAGGGTATAATAAATAACCCATTTAGTGTTTTAAAAGCTGTTATTTGTCATTTTTACAGTAGGGTAATCGATTAACTTTCCTTGGTAATTGATTACCTGAGATAGGGGACGCAAGATTTGAGCCACTGTGATCAAAGTAATTGATTACCCAAAACAGAGGAGCCCAAACTGAGCTACTGACTTTTACAGTAACCTTGGTAATCGATTACCTCAAGGGTGGTAATCGATTACCACTGTGTAATTTTTGAAAATAAGTGTTTTTACAACTTGAGTTAATGGTATTGCTTAGAGGGGTTGTAAGGAATAAAGTTTTATGCTTCCGTGAGTTTTGCACTTACAATTACGGTGTTATTTTTAATTGATTACAAAAATGGTGAATATATAAGATAAGGATTTAATAAGAGAAATTTTTTACCAGTAACTTAATTAACTCAATTACTGTGATTGTAACTGCGCTTGATACCATATGCAATGATAACATTACCGGTACGTAATGGGCTGTTACAGAAACCCTAACTTACTATATTTTTAGGGTTTTTATATTATTAGGTCACTTATGCATTCACACATAGTCACATTAAGTCTTAGCTCATTACTAAACCTTAATTAGGTCCGATTTTAAGGTTTTATAATTAATTAGTCCATTAAGCATGGTCCACCTCACTTAAACCTTAGATTATTATCCTAATTAGGTCTTGAACCAATATTTAACATACTAAACCTAATTGGCCGAATTGTTTAAGTGCTATAAACAAGGTTTTTAGCTTATCAACTTCCACATTTCTTTAGTTAATTAAGTGATACACTTAATTAGTCCACTAGTGCATTATTCCATTAATTTTTAAACATAAAATCCTAATCATACTCCAAGGGGAAGATTTGATTAAGTGGTATTATTAGGGTTCAAATCCATTCCTTAATCATACTTAGTGTTCTTAAGATTAAATGTTGCATTTTTAACATTTCCCTTGGTCCAACTTATGCTTATCCACACTTTAGAACATCAAGAACCAATTTTTATTAATTTAAAACATCAACCCCATGATGAACACATGTTGGCTGAATTGTGCATGTGGGTGGGGGAGGATTTCGGTCACCATTTCACCAAGGTCTCATGCTTACTTCTCCAAGTGAGCACCAAGGCTTCAAGCTCCCGTCTGTCTCAAGCAAAAATGCTTTATTTCCACAAAGAACACACATTTAAGAAAGACACTATGTTAGAACTCAAGAACAAAACTCAAAGGTGGAATCTTTCTATCTCCAAAAAAAAGGTGGAATCTTTCAAGAACAAAATTCAAGAGACTTACACTAGAACTCAAGGGAATAAGCACCAAAGCGGTGTTCTTCAAAGAGAACTCAAAACATCATCACCATGGCTTGAACAAACTTGAAAATCGATGCTGTATGGAGGGCTATTCACCACAAAAATTTTGTTTTCAAGAACAAAAATGGTATGTTCTTGAAGAGGAGGATGAGATGAACAAGTTTTATGAAGGGTGTTTGGTGATTTGATAAAGTTTTGGAGGTCAAAATCTAAAGAGAAGGAGGAGAAAAGCTTGACGTTCAAAAATGTTAGAGAGAGGGAGAAGAAGGCTCAACAATGGCTGAATGGCGGGTGTCCTAGTCATTCTAGGGTTTTGACCAACTCACTTATGTGACTTTCTGTTATTTAGTGACACCAGTGTAATTTTTATCTGAACTATTATCAAATTTCTACCTGGAAACACCCAAGACACTAACTTTAAGTAACTAATATTAATTGTTTCTAATTATCATGTACATAACTTTAAAATTTGACTAGTAGATCACATACCCACTTACTGCTGTTTAATTGCACTGTTGTCTTTATCGGTGTTCTTAACTGTACCCAGATTTCATAATCTTCTTAACTTTAACATTATTGGTCTAATTATGAATTTTTAGGTATATATTGGTCTTTCTTTCCATTTTCTCATCTTTTTCCCATTCCGGGATTCTACCGGCTGCTCCTACACCAATACAAAATACCCGACAGAAGTGACTTTTCCAAAATACCCCAATATCGATATCAAACTTCATCAAATCATATAATAACATCGTCTATGATAATTATATTATAAAAATAGCTCTCTAACTGTAATTTGCTAAATTGGAGTTATTATACTGACTGTTACTGCGTCAGCAGTACAAAACAACAGATGAAAATTTACCTGCGTAAAATACCATCAATATGGATATGAAACTTCTTAGAATTTCATCCTCATTCCATTTATGACCCTAAGGTCTTCATAATAATCTTCTAATTTCGAAATTATAAAATTAGGGTTATTATATTCACCACACCTTTTAAAAAGATTTTGTCCTCAAAATCGGATCATACCTGATATCAAAATCGGGATATCACCGGAGAATATCATCCACCCGCTCCCTTGTAGCGTCCTCGTGTGTTAATCCTTCCCATTGGATATTAACCATGGGAATGACTCTGTTTCTATGCCGTTTCTCATCTCTAGATAGAACCTTAGAAGGTCTAACAACGAACTTCAGGTCCTTCTTAACTTCTACATCATCAGGCCGAACAATGTGTGAATCATCAGATATGTATCTGTGAAGCTGGCTCAAATGGAATACATCATGTAAACTCACTAAGTTTGGAGGTAGAGCAAGCTGATACGCCACCGGTCCAACCTTTTTTATTATCTGGTAGGGTTCGATGAACCGTGGACTCAACTTTCTAACTCCCAAGTCACACCCAACTCCTGTTGTGGGTGACAATCTAATAAATACATGATCCTCTTCAGAGAACTCAAAGGATCTGCGCTTTGCATTATAATAACTCTTCTGACGGCTTTATGCTTTCTTCAGCCGATCCGTAATCTTCTCAATCTGTTTTGTAGTCTCTTGGACTAATTTTGGTCCCAGTAATTGCCTTTCTCTAATCTCTATCCAAGATGTATGTGTCCTACACCTACGGCCGTACAAGGCCTCATAAGGAGCCATGCCCAAGCTGGCGTGATAACTGTTATTGTAGGAGAACTCAATCAATTGCAGGTACTTGTCCCACGTATTTCCCTGCTCTAAAACAAATGCTCTCAACATGTCCTCCAATGTCTGAATGGTTCCTCTGTTTGACCATCCGTCTGCGGGTGATATGCTGTACTTGTTATGCAATTTATAATCAATTAATTCTTCCACGCAAATACGCAAGTGCACGTGTCACAAGTAATAAAGGGATGTGTGAGTCCAAGTACCGTTCCCACGGAGATAAGTGTTAAGTAATGATTATTTAAGTGAAGAAAATAGGTAAAATGATTGATTGTGGTGATTAGGTTGTAAGATAAAAGAAAATTAAAACTAAGAAAGCAGTAAACAAAAATAATAGGTATTTAGATGATGGATGAGATATAGGTCAGGATCAATTTCCCTGATACAACAATACTGAAACGATGCTTTAACGATGCTATATCAATGTTTAACTAGTAACCGAACACTAATGTATGCTGGGGCTTTTGACCAACCTAACATATAGACCCAATGATTAATTCCACATCTCTATGGCCAAACTAATCACTGAATTGTTCACGTTCAAGTTCAAGGTTATGTGGTGTGAATGATCTCTCTACCCACAACTTAATCAAGTTATAATCAACCTAATTAATCCACACAATTCAACAAGGGTCTGGATTCGGAAACCTCTCGGCCCCAACCTCCTCAATATCATATATGCATCTCTCGACATGCACACATGAATAAGGTTAATTAAACTTGTTGAATAACTAATTAAACATTAACATAAACAAAGTTTAGGCATACATCTCAATATTACCGCATAGGTATTTTATCGACTTTTTGACCCTTATAACCCTTTACTCATAATTAATTACCAAACTGACCTTCATTATAAACTATTTCGAAAATTTAACCTCCCCAAAAAACATAACACCAATTTGCCCTCGTTTGACCGTTGACCACGAAGCCTACCCGGGTATTTTTTGAAATTTTTTGCCTACCCGAGTAGGGAGGGGATACCCGGGTATAGTTCTTGAATCTGGGAAAATGGTTGAATTATTTACCCGGGTAGAAAGGGGTGTACCCGGGTAAATCGCGACCACCAATGTTGGCAATGATTTGATGCTGGTATAGTCCATGATTCAGATGTGTCTGAGTCTCCAGAGGAGGAAAATAGACTTCGGGTTGAGCTTGAAGTATGGGGCATGAAATTATGAAGGAGTCTCCCAATGTTGGCAATGATTTGATGCTGGTATAAATATTCATATCTTTTTTAAACTTTTCTTTTCTTAATTGCTCTTCTGGTAGTGTGTCAATTTTGATTGTTAGTGTTTATAGTGAGACTATTTAAATTGTTCAGATGATGAAATGTTCATAGGCATTGTCAAGTGTTTCTGAGAGCCATGGCTTCTCTAGGTTTCAAGTTAAGTTATTTGAGTTCTCTAGAAATATTAATTTTTTGTTTGAAGCTGGACTTGCAAATTGTTTTCAATTCTTCATCAAAAACTTTTTATTTTTTAATGAAGCAATTAAACTCGGGGAGTTGGGCTCACTTGAGATTCTAAGAAAATGAATTGTCGCAGGCTGACTTATGTAAGGAAAATGTGTATATACGCTTAATTCTTATTAGTATTGTTGCTGTTGTAGCTCTTGCAAATGATTGATGATGGACAAGCTGTTGACATAAAGGGTATATTAGAAAGATCTCTAATGAAGCATCTGAAGAAGCTGTTCCTTTCCTTAAATCTTAAGGAAAATGGAGAGAGTGTTTTCTTACTTCCCTCTAAAGCTCGCCCTACTTTGGATGTTGTTGGCCCCATAATTCAGTCTTATATGTATCCCATGAAGGAGAAAGCTGATGCTTCTACAGCAGTGCCTGAATCATGTTCAGTTTCAATAGATATGGGAAGTGAACAGATGGTAAATGATCATATAACAGCAGCACCAGAGGATCAGTCTTTTGTTATTTTTCCTAATTATTTATCCGGGTACACCCCTCCCTACCCGGGTAAATAATTCAACCATTTTCCCAGATTCAAGAACTATACTCGGGTATCCCCCTCCCTACCCGGGTAGGCAAAAAATTTCAAAAAATACCCGGGTAGGCTTCGTGGTCAACGGTCAAACAGGGGCAAATTGGTGTTATGTTTTTCGGGGAGATTAAAATTTTGAAATAGTTTATAATGACGGTCATTTTGGTAATTAATTATTAATAACAGGCTATAAGGGTCAAAAAGTTGTACTTTATCACCTAACCTATGGAGCAAATTAGCTCATGATGGAATTAAAAAAAAAAAGACAGAAAAAATTCATTGGAAAACAAAAAAGAAAATGGAAATAACTGCAGTAGGAAAACGTTGTCACTGCCTTGCTGTGGCACTGCTCCAGCACTACTCTTCCTCCTCCAAGAACCTCACTCTCCTTCTCTAAAAACGTCTTCTTGCCTCTGAACTTTCCTTAAAACCGTGTTCCTAACTGTGCTTTAACTCGTGGGGGACTCCTCTTTATATAGGAGAGTGGTTGGATAGTTGGGCTGTTGGGTTAGGAGTGAAACTCTATGAACCTTGTTGCTGCAACCTTATCGTATCCCTAGATTCTTGGGCTGTTGACACTTTCTTGGATAAGATATTGATCTTCTTGTAACTCTTGTGTCAATGTAGTTGTTGTAAGTTAAACTGGCCTTGAAGGCCGAAGCATGTGAGAGGGAAAAACAAAAATTTTCCTTGCGAAAACACACATGCAAACAATTTTTCATGCTTTAAGACAATATGATGTTACCTTGTTTACGATCTGATCGCCAGGGAGATCACTTGCCACCAGATGACCACCACGGAGAGGCTTGCTATGCGCTCAATAGGTGAAGATGGAGGCTAGGTTTCATGTTTAGAAGAGTGAAGTCTTCAACTTGAAAACTTCACAAAAGTGGCGCAAAAGGTGAGGAGAATAGGCTAGGTTTACTTGTGAAAACCCTAAGAAGGAATTTCCCCTTTGTGCGCATAAGAAAGTTGGTAAGTAGGGAGAGAATGAGAGGATTTTCCTCACTTGAAAACCCTCAAGATGTGCGCATAGTTGGAGGAGTTGTTGCAATTCAAAATTACCAACAACCTTCCCTTTGAATCCTCATGAGATTAGGTCCTTATCTTTTCATGATTCTGACCTAATGGTCATCATATGACCACTCACTTATGCGCCCCACTCAGTCCCAAAATGAGTCCAGATACGTTGCGTAGTTGCATTCAAAACTAACTCACTGATTCTCTCAACCAACCAAATTAGAATTGGAGAATATTTAGTTGACAAGATGACACTCATTTGCAACTAAAGTGGCGCACCATTTCCTTATTGGATGAGATCAAATACCTTCTCTTGATGTAGGGGATTTGTTCCACAAAGATCTCATCTTATTCTTTTGTTATGAAACAACTTTTCATAGCCAATTCAAATTCGAATTCAAACACTTGAACTCAAATGTTCAAACATTTAAATTCAAATTCAAATTCAAATTTCTAATTCAAAACTCAAAATCCAATTTCGAATTTCAAATTCAAAATTCGAATTTCAAAATTCGAATTCCAAATTCAAATTTCAAAATTCAAATTCCAAATTCAAATTTCAAAATTCAAATTTCAAATTCAAAATTTTAATGTTTAATAATTAATTTAACTAATTAAATTAATTAGTAATGTCTTGGACCATCCAAGCCCATTACATGATCCATGCGCCCTCTTCCCTTCAGGTGGGCTTCCAAACAGCTTCTTGGGCTAACAACCATTATTAGGCCCAATCTCTTTAAAGCTAGTTCATCATGACTACAAGGTGTTAGTGTGTGACCCATTAGGTCCAACATAGCCTCCAACATAAATGGACTCGGGTCCAACAAGCCCACAACCCAATTAAAGACAACACAGAGCACTAGCAATGCTTTGTTACCCCAGAGCTAGTCAGATTAATGACTTGATCATCCTATTACACATATTTGGTTACCGTATGTATTTCCCTTCGTCTCGGTTATCTTCCCATTAACCTATGGTACGGAAATGTATCAACCCCTGCGGTTTAGGGTAAGCTTTATTCGAAATAGGGAATCTTCTATTTACTAACTCTACAGGCAGATATCTCATGATCTCTTTTACTAGGCATAGATTCCCGAGTCCCTGTAAATGTCATCCCGATTTCTCCGGTTTACAGATAACCTAATCTCTCACAGAGATTTGACAAATTCCTTCAGCTTATCACCCTAGCCCTGTGCTCTTTTAGGACACGCCTAATAGTATACCTATGAGTCTCCATGTTTCAGGCAGACGAGGCATACAATAAAAGCATGCCTTATAGAACATAGTCTAGGTAATAACCTCTGGTCTAAGGAAAGACATACCAAAATATAAAGAGACTACTCTAATGATATTATCTGTGAGATTTCCCCATAGAGACTCTTTTTGGGTCTGTTCAGTGCGAGCTATACTCTTATAGGTCCACCCACGACTTTAGCTAAGACATCTCCATATCTGTAGCATATGAGGTCTTTACCTTGTATCCATATACAAGTAGATAAGTCGTGCTAGTCTTACCCGAGATCACTGATCCCCAATCTCAGTGTCTCTAGACTAGGAACATAAAATTAGGAATAAACGTGCGATATCCTTGAATCCTCATGATCGTGATCTCATCACAGATACTCAAGAGATACCTTTTTTATTCCAAGGGGTTTATCCAGTTTGTTCAAATAATATTAACAATAATATCGAGACATAATATGAAACTGGATAAAGAGTGCTTTTATTCATTTGCGACAAAAATGTTCTACATCTAGTGTCCTTGATTTAATCAAAAGATTGTCTCTAGGACACCCATATACTAACAAGCTCCCACTTGGCCTAGAGCCAATCAGACCTATGTCGTATACCCAAAGCCTCATAATGACTATCATATTTTCTCTGAGAAACTGCCTTTGTCAGAGAATCGGCCAGGTTTTTATCTGTGAGAACATAATCCATCTTTACATCCATCCTATCAATGATTACTCTAATCAGGTGATATCAGCGGAGCACGTGTTTAGATCTTTGATGAGACCTAGTGTAACGCCCGACCGCTTCAAGAATCAACGACTATCCCCACATACTAAGACGAGACTTCTCAGTGTGCTTTTTCCTCACTCGTATACTTCCTGGGAAATCTTCCCAGGAGGTCACCCATCCCAGAATTGCTCCAAGTCAAGCACACTTAACTATGGAGTTCTTCTGTTCCGGGCTACTGAAAAGTAGATGCGTCTTGTTAGTATAGGTAGTACCAATTAATTGTTATAAGCTATCCCAAACTGTGCAGTCTCACACATGCACAGTCTTTGGAATCCCTCTCTTTCGGGTGTCGATTCGATTCATCCATGCATGTAAACCCCCGCTGGAAGCCTATCAGGAGCCACTCCTTGTCCATGCCCTCTCGCACCGGCGATCACTCCCCACCCTCGTCAGTGCTCGGGATGTTACATGCCCACAAGCTTCCGCCTGGTTCGTCCTCGAACCACACCGTACTGGAAGAGAGGTCCTGCTCTGATACCACTTCTAACGCTTGACCGCTTCAAGAATCAACGACTATCCCCACATACTAACATGAGACTTTTCAGTGTGCTTTTTCCTCACTCGCACACTTCCTGGGAAAACTTCCCAAGAGGTCACCCATCCCAGAATTGCTCCAAGTCAAGCACGCTTAACTATGGAGTTCTTCTGTTCCGGGCTACCGAAAAGTAGATGCATCTTGTTAGTATAGGTAGTACCAATTAATTCTTATAAGCTATCTCAAACTGTGCAGTCTCACACCTGCACAGTCTTTGGAATCCCTCTCTTTCGGGTGTCGATTCGATTCATCCATGCATGTAACCCCCCGCTGGAAGCCTGTCAGGAGCCGCTCCTTGTCCATGCCCTCTCGCACTGGCGATCACTCCCCGCCCTCGTCAGCGCTCGGGATGTTACACCTAGGTTCCTTTGATTGCGCAATGGCTTTAGTGCTTTTGCAAAGCAACTGTATGGGCTCATTTACGCTTAGAACCACCCTTAGTTCAGGTATGAACTTCTTGATCCACACGGCCTCCTAAGCCGCTTCTAAAGCACTATGTATTCAGCTTCTGTCGTAGAATCTACTTTCGTATCCTGCTTGGAACTCTTCCAAGATACTGCCCCACCATTTAAGTTGAATACGAACACTGGTTGTGACTTACAGTCATCTTTGTCACTTTGAAAGCTGGCTTTAGTGAACCCTTTGACTGTTAGCTCATTAACCCCACCATAGACCAGAAACACATCTTTAGTTCTTCTTAAGTATTTAAGTATGGTTTTGACTGCCGTCCAGTGACCCTTTCCAGGGTTAGACTGGCATCTGCTCGTAATGCTCAAAGCACATGAGACATCTGGTCTCGTACATGTCATGGCTTACATGATGGATCCAATAGCCGAAGTGTATGGAATTCCACTCATGCGATCCTTCTCAGGCTGACTTAGGACACATAGCCCTTGATAGGTATGCCCCATGACTGACAGGAAGAAAACCCATTTTTTACCCTTCCATGCTAAACCTCTTTAGCATCTTGTCAACATACGTGGATTGAGATATACCCAGCAGCCTGTTGGATCTATCTCTATAGATCTTTATACCAAGTATAAAGGCCGCTTCTCCCAAATCTGGCGCCACTAGGCGCCACTATGGTGCTAGTCGGCGCCGCTTGTATGTCACCGCTTCAAGTTCGGAAACTGGCGCCGTTGTGGCGCTACTGGGCGCCGCTTCACTGTGTCAATTTTCTTCAAGTATCCGGTGTGCAATTGGTAAACTGGCCCGGGTCTGCGCTATATTGCTGGAACTTGTAGTGTGCTACACTCATGTGGAGTTGCGTTAAAAGACTTTTTATAATTTTCACTTCTTTTTCCTGTAAAAATACAACCAATAGGTGAGAAATATCATTAACATAGAAGAATCAATATAATAAGAAAATATGTATTTAAATTGCTCTTTTATTACTTAATTGTTATAATTTCCAGCTTATAAAACCACACTTGCCAGAGGCACATCAAACAATTCCCAGATTTAAACGTTGCTATCTCCAGCAATGTACAAGACTCAATCCAGGAAATATTCAGTTAATCCAACATAACAATCTATAGACACTCTCAGACACACTATGCCATGCATGACTGACCCAATATTATAAGCTTCCAACAATGTCATCAGACTCTTAAAGCAAGAAGTCTACATTGATTACCCCTCACACAGATAATTAATGTTCACTCAACACTCAGTGTTTAAGGGTATTATGAGCACTCAAATACTCAAAGCTATAACACTACCATATGCTTGATCATATTCTAAAAAAAATTCTTAAAAATGAAGAATTGAACACATGCACCAGTTGATCAAAAGGACTTCACAGGTTGTAACTTGGCCATGGTAACAGGTGGGAATATATGGTTAGTAGCTCAACAACAAGGAGATTGAAAAATTGATATTATTTCACTTTAACACATTCAACTCAATGATTTTGCTCCACTAACATTCCCACAGAATTTCGGGAATTAATTCCTTTCAGCCTTCTTTTCTTTACATTCACCCTTTTTTTTAAGGGTATAGCTCAATTTTGCATTTCCCCTAATTACTTGACCTTTGTGGAGCTTACCTCAATTTCTTTGTTTTATTTTCAACACATCAGTAGTTCAATCTCAATCAAGGTAAGTCACTTGGATATAGGCTAAGCCATCAATCAGGCCACAGGTCATTTATCAAGAAATAAGTTCAGGCTCAAAGGGTTAGCAATGGAAAAATTCATACAGGTGGGTTATTTTGGCCATAGGCTAACAAGAACAAAATGCCTTTATCACTTTAACCAATGCATGCATCACAGAGAAACAGATCAAGTTCCAGAGTGTTACAACAGTGAGGTCTCTCAACAAGAAAATTCAGTGTTTAAGCTCAAACCTCACAGCTATGTTATCAATATAGACTCATGAAAACTGACCTCAGACATTATCAGAATTTCACAACATCAGTTCAGACAACGAGCAATCATGCAATCCAATTATGTCTATGCAATGTTATGCCAGAAAGTCATACAATATACTCCAAGAATTCAGTCAAACACATTAACTTGATAATCACATTTAAACCTGAGAGTTGCTTGAAATACAGATCACTATTTTTTTTATTATTATTTTTTTATACAGAGCAACACAAAATTTTAACAAAGTAACTAAGAAGAATTAAAGAGTGTAGAATATCTCCCCTGATAATTAAACTGTAGTTCCAAGATGCTTTCCCAAAGCCTACCATTCCCAGATTTAAAGAATTGTTATCCCAGCAATAATCAAACCAAAAGATGGATGAACAAGAACAATATATCTCCATCAGCAAGGAGACATCAATCTTCCTCATCCTCAGAATCCCCCGTCACCATCCTCCGAGCAGCATGGAATGGATCAGGAGCAAGACGATACAGCTGTGGGTCCATAAATGGCTGTGAAGACATGGGGACATCAGCTAGAGCTGGGTAAAGTGCTGGATACACATATGGAGGTGGAACCTCAGGGTACACAGGTTGGAATGTACTATAAGGTACACTAGGATAAGCATGCTCTAGAAAGCGGTGAGTGTACTCCGCTTGCATAATAATCACCTCATTTTGGATGGAGAGCCGGGAAAGCTGCTGTTGCATGCCAAAGTAATCAAATGCAGGAGGAGGCCCTTGTGGAGCAGGAGGAGCTGCTTGATCAAAATGTGTTGTAGGAGCATCTGGCTCAGGTACCTGAGGTGGAATAAGCATATGTGGAACACGTGGAGAAGGAGGCCTACTAGCAGATCGGCCTCTGCTTCTGAACTCAACCTCAACTTTATTACATTGATCGATTTATGTATCAAGAGTCAACGTAGATGCATGCTTAATATCTAACTCCTCATCATATTCATCAGGGATAAGCACTCCTGCTTTGGTACACAAATGGGAAATAAGAGAAGAAAAACCCAGATGTTCTTTCCTTCTACTCCCTTTTACCATATGATAAATTCGATCAGATAATACTGCAGAAATGTTCAATCTTTCCTCCCCAGTAAATATGTATAACAGAGATGCCCGCTCAATATTTACATCTGATAGATTAAACGAGGGCAAGATATTGGCATTCACAAAACAATGCCAGAAACGGCATTCACCAGTCAGGTGTTTCATGCGTAACTTTTCTGTGATACCACTAGTTTTAGTGTCCCATTCGGAGAATGGTTGAATGATCCTCGTCCTTACCATTTCTGTCAATTGAGGAAATTCCTCCAAGTACAGCTTACGCCCCATAGTAGGAAACATCCTGTTATATAGAGAAACATACTCACAAGAAGTATCTTGATGGAAACTTGTCAGCAGGTAGGCCTCAATGGTGGCTGTATCAAAAGGAACCGCAACTCCTCTAACCCAAGAAGCCTTAGTTGTGTGTAAATCCTCCAAATCGGCATTTGCACAGAACTCTTTAACAATAGAGCTAGAGGCTGGTTCAGCATAATCTACCAGCACCTCCCATTTCCTTCTTTGGATAGTTCTCAGAATGAGATTGTCATCAGGCAGATCCAGAGCAATACTTCTTTCCGGAATAAAGCCTTTGTCAGCATATAAATCATAGAATCTCTTCTGGGCTTCCATGTTCACAAATCTGCTTTCATCCACATGCTGAGAAACTTTTCTCTTCTTTTTACCACTACCTGCCGGTTCCTTACCCTTAAAGGTCTGAAAATCAGAAAATTAGTCCAGTGCAAATAGTATAGAAAATATCATCAGCAGTCCATACCAAGAGAGAATTCCCAGATTTATCTCAGATAAAATCAGTGAACAAAGGTGTATACACATAGTGAATTTTTTTTCAAATATTTCTAAACACAGACCACATGTACACACCATTCGCAGATTTAATCTCAGATTTTATCACAACAATATACCAATTATCTCGCAAATAAATTAACGAGCAAAATATTCAGCATAACATGACTCAAAATAACTCAAAATGTTTAACCACACAAACATACATTATATAACTCAATTTTTTTTTGTTGATAATGATTTTTCCGGCGCTGGGCCGCGCCTTTGCGCGAACCTGCGCCCCGGCGCCCACTGGCACCGCTTTGGCGCGTAGTGGCACTGAAAATTTATATATATATATATATATATATATATATATATATATTAAACTCATAAAACAACTACACCCACTAGATCATATACATGACAGTTAAAACCAGACCACACATTCTTAGTTATAATCTTACAATACATGAAACCAAAGATAAAAAATGTAAAAAGATAAAGAAGGATACCTTTGGTGCCATGAATGATGATGATGAAGATGTGCTTAGTGTGTGAGATGCTTGTAAAATAAACTAAAACAGTGAATGGGTGTGAGGTAGAAGCAGGGAAGAAGAAGGGAGAAGAAAAGAAAAATAAGAGGGAGAGAGGGAAGGGGGGCGGCGTTGGGGAATGGGGAATTAGGAAAAAGGGGGAGGATTATAAAGGGGAGGGGTAGGGTTAGGAGACACACACACACGCCACGCACATAACACGCGGCCTTTAATCTCTACCAAAAGGCACGAGTCCGCGCCGCAATGGCGCCGGACCGCGCCATTTTTTTTTTTTGATGGCGCGAGTCCGCGTCGCGTCTCTGCCAAATTTTTCTTTTGTTCGGCGCTGGACCGCACCATGCTACTGCCTCTTGCTTTTTTTTATATATTCGGTTGCCTCCCAATAAGTGCGTGTTTAACGTCACGAGCCTGACAGTTACCTCTTTCACGTGCCAACAGAATTGAGATATTGAGTCACAGTATTGTGTGACACAATTCCTCTATGATAGAACTTCAACCTTGAACCATTCACCTTGAAAGGTCTATCTTCATTCAGGGGTGATATTTCTATTGTACCATATGGAAAAACTATTTTCACCACATAAGGGCCAGACCACCTTGATTTCAATTTCCTTGGAAACAACCTCAGGCGAGAGTTGTACAGCAAAACTTGTTGGCCCAGTTCAAACTCCTTGTGAATAATTCTTTTATCATGCCACTTCTTGGTTTTTTCCTTGTAGATTCTGGCACTCTCATATGCAGAATTTCTGAACTCATCAAGCTCACTTAATTGAATCTGCCTCTTCTCTAAAGCTTTTGTTGGATCAAAATTTAGGAACTTGATAGCCCATAAAGCCTTATGTTCTAACTCCACGGGTAAATGGAAAGATTTTCCAAATACCAATTGATAAGGTGACATACCAATAGGAGTCTTAAAAGCAGTCATGTACGCCCATATTGCATCATCCAAACTCTTAGACCAATCCTTCAAAGAATTCCCAACAGTCTTCTCTAGAATCCGCTTTAATTCCCTGTTAGAAACTTCTACTTGGCCACTTGTTTGTGGATGATAAGGTGTAGCAACCTTATGTTTAACACCATATTTGGCCAATAAGTTATCAAACTACTTGTTATAGAAATGATTGCCTCCATCACTTATTATGGCCCTAGGTACACCAAACCTGGTGAATATGTTCTTTCTTAAGAAGTTCATAACCACCTTAGCATCATTAGTAGGAAGAGCAACAGCCTCAACCCACTTGGAGACATAATCAACAACAACAATGATGTATTGGTTGGAGAATGATGAAGGAAATGGTCCCATAAAATCTATTCCCCACACATCAAATAGTTCTATCTCTAATATGCTATTTAGAGGCATTTCATCCTTACGGGAAATGTCTCCAGCTCTTTGGCATTTATCACATCTTTCCACATATTCCTTGCATCCTTAAATATATTAGGCCAATAGTAACCACTCTGTAGAACCTTTTGAGCGGTCTTATTACCTCCAAAGTGTCCTCCATAGTCCAACGCATGACAGTGCCACAGGATCTCATGAACTTCAAATTCTAGCACACACCTTCTTATAATTCCATCAGCACACTGGAAGTACAAATAAGGATCATCCCAATGAGATCTCCTTGCATCTCTGAGGAACTTCTCCTATTGTTTCCTAGTAAGGTTGGGTGGCAACTCTTTTATCACTTTGTAATTGGCGATATCTGCAAACCAAGGAGGTAAAAATATAGCCATTACTCTTTCATCAGGAAAATGGTCATTTATTTCTTTCTCGGGACCATCCTGTAACTCTTTTTCCTGAATTCGTGACAAGTGATCTGCCACCTTGTTGTCCAGACTACCTGAAGAGTGTGATGGTGATGCTTCAACCTCAGGTATTCATATGATTGAGATAAATTATTCTTGTGCTAATCCGACTTCATAGGTATTGGATACCGGTTGTGGTTCTTATAATTTGCAATGTGTTACAGGTGCTTAGAAGCCCTAGAAGATTGGAGAAGAACGAGGTGGACCTCCGCGCAGGTGATGAAGCAAGAGTTGCTGCTCATGCTGGTGGAGATACCGACCTCATTAGCCTACGGGCCTCTTATTGCATTTGAATAATTGTCTTTATGTTCCCGGCATTTCTAGAAACATTATTTCTTGTTTAGAACAAGATGGTTTTGCTTTCACTATTAAGGATGGTACATTTTCTATCATTTTGAATGATATTGTTTTGGTACGCTTCTTTAATAAATGACTTGTATGTTTTGGAAATGGGAACTAAAGTGCTCAATGTAGATGTGAAATGACCTAGGATAGATAACCAATCCTATCTTTGGCACTATACACTAGGGCACATAAATGAAACAAGATTGTCTAGGATACATAGAGATGGATACCTAGATTCTAAGGATTTGGAATCCTATGGAAAATGTGAATCTTGTCTAGCTGGGAAAATGATTGATCAAAAGCCCAAAGGGCTTGAGATTTATAGGGCTAGTGAGTTATTAGAACTCATTCACTGTGATGTAAGTGGCCCAATGTCTATTGAGGCTAGAGGAGGATACTTCTATTTCATTACCTTTGTTGATGAAGTAGAGAAACAACATGGCAAGATAGTTGAGTCATTGCGATCAAATCGTGATGGTGAATATCTGAGCCATGAGTTTCAGGATTATCTGAGAGAAAATGGGATTCTCTCGCAGTTTATTGCACTTTACACACCACACCAAAATGGTGTCTCCGAAAGGAGAAACAGGTCCTTGTTAGACATGGTTAGGTCTACGATGAGTGAGACTCAACTTCCAAAATCGTTTTGAGGATATTCCTTAGACACAACGGCATACCTTCTAAATAGGGTACCGTCTAAATCTGTTCAGACCACACCATATAAGATATGGAATGGTAAGAGACCCAACCTGAGTTACCTCAGGGTTTGGGGATCGTCGGCTTATGACAAAGCGTTGGCATCAGACATGCTTAGTGCTGAGTGTACTAAATGTCTATTTGTGGGGTATCCCAAAGGTACTAAGGGATACTACTTCTACACCATGGATGAACACAAGGTGTTTATGTCAAAGAATGCTAAGTTTCTTGAGAAGGATTTGATCTCTCAAGGAGGCAGTGGGAGTAAGATTGATCTTGAAGAAGTTCAAGAACCACATGAACAGATTGAGGAACCCGAGTCTGCTCCGCAAGCGACGTTCTCCAATGGAGAAGTAAACACATAACTCCGTAGGTCTACGAGGGTCATCCATCCACCTGAGAGGTATGGATTTGTGATTGAGAATCAGCAAACCATCGAGGATGATGAACCAAGTAACTACGAAGAGGCAGTCAAGGATGTTGACTCCTCTAGATGGCTTGAAGCCATGGAATATGAAATGGATTCGATGTATCAAAACAAGGTATGGACCTTGATTTCTAAACCGCAAGGAATAGTTCCTATCGGTAACAAATGGGTCTTTAAAAAAAGACTAATGCAGATGGCAACGTTCAGACCTACAAAGCTAGGTTGGTGGCGAAAGGGTATCGTCAAAGACAAGGAGTTGAATATGATGAGACTTTCTCACCAGTTGCCATGATCAAATCTATTAGGATCATGCTTGCAATAGCAGCATACCACGACTATGAAATTTGGCGAATGGATGTCAAGACCGCCTTCTTGAATGGGTTCTTGAAGGAGGAAGTGTACATGACACAACCTGAAGGCTTTGAAATCAAAGATCATGAGCATATGGTATGCAAACTACAAAGGTCGATATATGGGCTAAAGCAAGCATCAAGGAGTTGGAATATACGTTTTGATGAAGTCGTTAAGAGTAACGGTTTTATCAAGAACGAGGATGAACCTTGTGTTTACAGGAAAGTTAGTGGGAGTAATATCGTCTTCTTGGTACTTTATGTAGATGACATATTGCTAATAGTAAATGACATCCCCACATTAAAAATAACGAAAGAGTGGCTTTCAGAAAACTTCACGATGAAGGATTTGGGAGAAGCGACCTTTATACTTGGTATAAAGATCTATAGAGATAGATCCAGGAGGTTGCTTGGTTTATCTCAATCCACGTATGTTGACAAGATGCTAAAGAGGTTTAGCATGGAAGGGTCAAAAAGGGGTTTTCTTCTTGTTAGTCATGAGGTACACCTTTCAAAGGCTATGTGTCCTAAGTCACAGCCTGAGAAGGATCGCATGAGTGGATCTCATATGCTTTGAGCATTACGAGCAGATACCAGTCTGACCCTGGAGAGGGTCACTGGATGGCAGTCAAAACCATCCATAACTACTTAAGAAGAACTAAGGATGTGTTTCTGGTCTATGGTGGGGGTTAATGAGCTAATAGTGAAAAGGTTC
The DNA here is from genome assembly GCA_032173675.1 of Gastrolobium villosum. NCBI lineage: Eukaryota > Viridiplantae > Streptophyta > Magnoliopsida > Fabales > Fabaceae > Gastrolobium > Gastrolobium villosum. Next base: position 159,699 of record JAVKPL010004839.1, on the reverse strand, counting down.
ACTGAAGCCAGCTTTCAAAGTGACAAAGATGACTATAAGTCATAATCAGTGTGGATCAAGAAGTTCATATTTGAACTAAGGTTGGTTCCAAGCATAGATGAGCTTATACAGTCGCTTTGCGAAAGCACTAGAGCCATTGCGCAGTCAATGGAACCTAGGTCTCATGAAAGATCTAAACACGTGCTCCGTAGATATCACCTGATTAGAGTAATAAATGATAAGATGGATGCAAAGATAGATTATGTTCCCACAGATAAAAACCTGGCCGATTCTCTGACAAAGGCTGTTTCTCAGAGAAAACATGATAGTGATTATGAGGCTTTAGGTATACGACTTAGGTCTGATTGGCTCTAGGCCAAGTAGGAGCTTGTTAGTATATGGGTGTCCTAGAGACAATCTTTTGATTAAATAAGGACACTAGATGTAGACCTTTATTGTCGCAAATAAATAATAAGCACACTTTATCCGGTTTTATATTATGTCTCGATATTATTGTTAATAGAATATGAACAAACTGGATAAACCCGTTGGAATAGAACAGGTATCTCTTGAGTATTTGTGATGAGATCACGATCATGAGGATTCAAGAATACCGCACGTTTATTCCTAATTTTATATTCATAGTCTAGAGACACTGAGAATGGGGATAAGTGATCTCGGGTAAGACTATCACGACTTATCTACTTGTATATGGATACAAGGTAAAGACCTCATGTGCTACAGATATAGAGATGTCTTAGCTAAAGTCATGGGTGGACCTATAAGAGTATAGCTCGCACTGAACAGACCCACAAAGAGACTCTATGAGGAAATCTCACAGATAGTATCAATAGAGTAGTCTCTTTACATTTGGGTATGTCTTTCCTTAAACTAGAAGTTATTACCTAGACTGTTTTCTTAAAGGCATGCTTTGATTGTATGCCTCGTCTTCCTGAAACATGGAGACTCATAGGTATACTGTTGGGCTTGTCCTGAAAGAGCACAGGGCTAGGGTGATAAGCTGAAGGAATTCGTCAAATCTCTGTGAGAGATTAGGTTATCTATAAACCGGAGAAATTGGGATGACATTTACAGGGACTCGGGAATCTACGCATAGTAAAAGAGATCATGAGATGATCTGCCTTTAGAGTCAATAAATTGAAGATTCCCTATTTTGAATAAAGTTTACCATAAACTGCAAGGGTTGATGCATTTCCGTACCCTAGGTTAATGGGAAGATAACCGAGACGAAGGGAAATACATACGGCAACCAAATATGTGTAATAGGATCAAGTCATTAATCTGACTAGCTTTGGGGCAACAAAGCATTGCTAGTGCTCTGTGTTGTTATTAAATGGATTGTGGGCTTGTTGGGCTCGAGCCCATTTATGTCAGAGGCTGTGTTGGACCTAATGGGTCACACACTAACACCTTATAGTCATGATGATCTAGCTTTAAAGGTATTGGGCCTAATAATGGTTGTTAGCCCAAGAAGCTGTTTGGAAGCCCACCTAAAAGCAATAGGGCGCATGGATCATGTCATGGGCTTGGATGGTCCAAGACATTACTAATTAATTTAATTAGTTAAATTAATTATCAAAAATTTGAATTTTGAAATTTGAATTTGGAAATTTGAATTTGGAATTTGAATTTGGAAATTCGAATTTTGAATTTGAAATTTGAATTTTGAAATTGGATTTTGAAATTTAAATTTTGAATTTGAAATTTGAAATTTGAATTTGAATTTTGAATTTAAATGTTTGAACATTTGAATTTAAAATGTTTGAATTCGAATTTGAAATGGCTATGAAAAGTTATTTCACAACAAAAGGATAAGATGAGATCTTATTGGAACAAATCCCCTGCATCAAGAGAAGATATTTGATCTCATCCAAAAGGGATATGGTGCGCCACTTTGGTTGGAGATGAGTGTCATCTTGTCAACTAAATGTGCTCCAATTCAGATTTGGATGGTTGAGAGAATCAGTGAGTGAGTTGGTTCAAATTTGAATGCAACTACTCAACGTATCTGGACTCATAATGGGACTGAGTGGAGCGCACAATGAGAGTGGTCATGTGATGACCATTAGATCAGAATCTTAATAAGATAAGGACCTAATCTCATAAGGATTCAAAGGGAAGGTTGTTGGCAATTTTGAATTGCATCAACTCCTTTATTTCCTCCAAGTGTGCACACACCTAAAGGGATTTTTAAGTCTTGAAAATCCACTCATTCTCTCCCACACTCTCTTATGCGCACAAGGGGAGGATTCCTCCTTAGGGTTTTCACATGAACACCTAGCCTATTCTCCTCACTCCTTGCACCACTCTTATGAAGTTTTCATGTTGAAGACTTCAGTCTTCTAAACACAAAACTTGGCCTCCATCTTCACCTATTGAGTGCATAGCAAGCCTCTCTGTGGTGGTCATCTGGTGGCTTTCAAGGAGTTCTTGCATCTTGACGTGGGTGGTGTGGATCAACGTTAGAGGGTTTGAACCCTTCAAACCTGACAGTGATCTCCCTGGTGATCAGATCACAAACAAGGTAACATCATGTTATCTTAAAGCATGAAGAATTGTATGCATGTGTGTTTCCGCAAGGAAAAAGTTTTGTTTTTCCCTCTCACATGCTTCGGCCTTCAAGGCAAGTTAACTTTCACTATAGATAGTGCAAGACGCTACTTGCACCCACCCACATCCCCACCATCTTGTATGACGCTACATACTCGGGTTTGCCATCTAGGTGGAACAACACATACATATTAAAAGCCATTGCACATAACAACTTAAAACAGCTCAGATATAAAAGCATGAAAGCACAACATGCATATAAACCATCCCCCAATGGGGAATGGTGGAATCACACGGTGGCTAAACCGAGGACACGAAAGCTTACCTTATCTGCAACATGCTCCAATGAACTCTCAGCAAAGGACCACAATCATAGGCCCTCACAAAATCACAATCTATTTCAAGATATAAAGGCAATTAATAAATATACTCGTTTACGATATTCTTTTATATAATATCTTTTACGTAGTCTGTAACACCCCGTGTTAACCCGGTTTGTTAACATACTATCGTATTAAGCCACGCTTAATTAAAATACGGAGTAACTTTTTCTTTAATTCAATTATGACGTCATTATACTTAGCCAAGTTGATTACTTAATCAATTTTATAAAATATCGCCTGTATGTAAATTGCAAGACAACTAACTGAATGCCTCATATATAAATATTAAAGTGAATATCTAAAGTCACAGATCTACAACACGTAGTCCGGACAATAATCCTGATACATTATTACAACTTTAAATAAAACAAGACATAACCAAGTCTATGTGGCATGGACAATCCCCATGCTCACCAAATAAGGCAACAATGTCCAACATCAGTCTCAACAGCGGCAATAATAACATAAAAGCAGTAAACAACATCCAGCATCATATCATAATAGCATATCATCATAATCAGCATAAAACATGCATCAACTAAGCTCTGGCCTCCTGCTACTAGGAGTCTCAACCCCTGGGTTCCCTGAACCTGAAATAAGCATCCCTAAACGTGGGGTGAGAACTCTAAACAAGAAATCTCAGTAAGACAAGGGGTCCTCAAGGATCTTCCATCACAAGCTCACTTACATGTGCAATATAAGTTCCAAAAGCATTAATTTCCATTACAAGTTCCAAAAGTATGCAGTGCAACAGATATTCATGTCATGTGTGTTATCACCATTCTACTGGCCAGAGAAAATACAGGAATACATTTACTACCCACATAGTAGTACAAGGAACATCGCTTGCACCTCACCCACAGCTTCACCATGTTGTATGCATCACATACACAGGCTTACCGTATAGGTGGACCCACATGCATATCATAAAAGCACATTGCATATAAAAGCTCATTAGCATTTCCAAAACATCAAAAGCATGTAACATAACATGCATATAACCATATCCCCATGGGATATGGTGGAACTGAAAGTAAAACTGGCCTTGAAGGTCGATGCATGTGAGAGGGAAAAACAAAAATTTTCCTCGCGGAAACACACATGCAAACAGTTTTCATGCTTTAAGATAGCATGATGTTACCTTGTTTACGATTTGATCGTCAGTTGGAGATCACTTGTCAGGTTTCAAGGGTTCAAACCTTCTAACGTTGATCAACACCACCCTTCGTCAATGAAGCAAGAACGCCTTCTTGAAAGCCACCAGATGACCACCACAGTTAGGCTTGCTATGCGCTCAATAGGTGAAGATGGAGGCTAGGTTTAGTGTTTAGAAAAGTGAAGTCTTCAACATGAAAACTCCACTAGAGTGTGGCACAAAAGATGAGGTGAATTAGCTAGGTTTTTGTGAAAACCCTAAAGAGGAGAACTTGTCCCTTTGTGCGCATAATTGGTTTCTTAGTAGGGAGAGAATGAGAAGATTTTCCTCACTTGAAAATCCCTCAAGTTGTGTGCATAAGGAGGATTTGTTGCAATTCAAAATTGCCAACAACTCTCACTTTGAATCCTTATGAGATTAGGTCCTTATCCTTTCATGATTCTGACCTAATGGTCATCATATGACCACTCACTTATGCGCCCCACTCAGTCCCAAAATGAGTCCAGATACGTTGAGTAGTTGCATTCAAATTTGAACCAAATAACTCACTGATTCTCTCAACCAACCATATCAGAATTGGAGCACATTTAGTTGACAAGATGACACTCACTAGCGACGAAAGTGGCGCACCACTCCCTCATTGGATAAGATCAAATATCTTTACTTGATGTAGGGGATTTGTTCCAACAAGATATCATCTTATCCTTTTGTTATGAAACAACTTTTCATAGCCAATTCAAATTCTAATTCAAACACTTGAATTCAAACGTTCAAACATTTAAATTCAAATTCCAAATTCAAATTCCAAATTCAAAATTCAAATTTCAAATTCAAAATTAAAAATTCAAAATCCAATTTCAAATTTCAAATTTCAAATTCAAAATTCAAATTTTAAATGTTTGATAATTAATTTAACTAATTAAATTAATTAGTAATGTTTTGGACCATCCAAGCTCATTACCATGATCCATGCGCCCTCTTCCCATCAGGTGGGCTTCCAAACAACTTCTTGGGCTAACAACCATTATTAGGCCCAACACCTTTAAAGCTAGTTCATCATGACTGCAAGGTGTTAGTGTGTGACCCATTAGGTCCAACTTAGCCTCTGACATAAATGGGCTCGGGCCTAACAAGCCCACAACCCAATTAATGACAACACAGAGCACTAGCAATGCTTTGTTGCCCCAGAGCTAGTCAGATTAATGACTTGATCATCCTATTACACATATTTGGTTACCGTATGTATTTCCCTTCGTCTCGGTTATCTTCCCATTAACCTAGGGTAAGGAAATGTATCAACCCCTGCGGTTTAGGGTAAGCTTTATTCGAAATAGGGAATCTTCAATTTACTTACTCTAAAGGTAGATCATCTCATGATCTCTTTTACTATGCATAGACTCCCAAGTCCCTGTAAATGTCATCCCGATTTCTCCGGCTTACAGATAACCTAATCTCTCACAGAGATTTGACGAATTCCTTCAGCTTATCACCCTAGCCCTGTGCTCTTTCAGGACACGCCCAATAGTATACCTATGAGTCTACATGTTTCAGGCAGATGAGGCATACAATCAAAGCATGCCTTCTAGAACACAGTCTAGGTAATAACTTCTGGTCTAAGGAAAGACATACCCAAATATAAAGAGATTGCTCTAATGACTCTATCTGTGAGATTTCCTCATAGAGTTTCTTTTTGGGTCTGTTCAGTGCGAGTTATACTCTTATAGGTCCACCCACGACTTTAGCTAAGACATCTCCATATATGTAGCTCATGAGGTCTTTACCTTGTATCCATATACAAGTAGATAAGTCATGCTAATCTTACCCGAGATCACTGATCCCCAATCTCAGTGTCTCTAGACTAGGAACATAAAATTAGTAATAAACGTGTGATATCCTTGAATCCTCATGATCACGATCAAATCACAGATACTCAAGAAATACCTGTTCTATTCCAAGGGGTTTATCCAGTTTGTTCATATAATATTAACAATAATATCGAGACATAATATGAAACTGGATAAAGATTTCTTTTATTCATTTGAGACAAATAGTTCTACATCTAGTGTCCTTTATTTAATCAAAAGATTGTCTCTAGTACACCCATATACTAACAGAACCACAACATGGTTAAATCGAGGACACGAAAGCTTACCTTGCAAGCCAATAGTCCAAACAGCTCAAGTCCAACACAACATATCACAATCTGATTTAGGACCAGCAATCGTATCAATACTCAAAGCTCATAAACATAAGTATAAAGACTACATTTTTCCTTTTACGGTTTATGACTTCAGCCTTCCCACAAAGCCATAAGCCCTTAAACCCCTTAGGTTCTGACTTAGATAATTAATTCCAGAAGTACCACTTCATCAACTAGGGTCCATAAACCCATATATCAGTTATGTATGAACAGTACCTTACTGTTCATCGAAATCCCAGAATATCCGGATATATGTCGGGGGTATATCTGGATATCAATATCCGGATTTCTCACTGGCCATATCCGGATATCAATATCCAGATATCCAGAACCCATATCCAGATACCATATCCGGATATCAATATTCGGATATTTCTCGACCACATATCCAGATATTTCATGACAGAATGCAGTTTCTTCATTTCGTGAAGATATCCACCAAAGGTCCAACTTTTAACACTTAAACACGTTAAAGAATGCATCTTAATTCTGTTTTAGGTTGATAAATTAGTTGGTTACTTGTTTACTCAATAAACATGCCAAGATATCAACTTTAACCACCAAAAACTCATGATCAAGTGAGGGGACTCACCCAAGGCTCCAAATCAGCCACTCAAATGCTCTTAGAGCTCGCAATTGGTCCTTCAAGGTTCTGACTATGCACAAAACGAAAATGCTACACCAAGTAGGGTCCTTTCTCTACAAAGGTGGGGATGAATGGAAAATAGCTTTTAAAACTAAATATGGGCTGTATGAATGGCTGGTTATGCCCTTTGGTTTAACTAATGCACCTAGTACCTTCATAAGATTAATGAATCATGTGTTAAGGGAGTTTTTAGGGAAGTTTGTTGTAGTGTATTTTGATGATATTCTGATTTATAGCAAATCCTATGATGATCACCTTGTGCATTTGAGGTATGTTGTGGAAGCACTAAGGCATGAGAAATTGTATGCTAAGATGGAAAAATGTGTGTTTTGTATAGACCATGTTATTTTTCTTGGTTTTGTTGTTAGCTCACAAGGAGTACAAGTTGATCAAGAGAAGGTGAAATCTATTCAAGAGTGGCCAACTCCTAAGAATGTAAGTGAGGTGAGAAGCTTTCATGGCTTAGCTAGTTTCTATAGGAGATTTGTTAAAGATTTCAGTACCATAGCTGCACCCTTGAATGAAGTGATTAAAAGGCATGTTGGTTTTAAATGGGGTGAAAAACAAGAGAAAGCCTTTGCTGCCCTCAAAGATAAATTAACTCATGCACCTATTCTTGTATTGCCTAATTTTTCTAAATCTTTTGAGATTGAATGTGATGCATCTAATGTGGGGATAGGGACTGTTTTGATGCAAGAGGGGCATCCCATTGCCTATTTTTTGAAAAAGCTGAATGAGGCTGCTCTTAATTATTCCACATATGATAAGGAATTGTATGCATTGGTAAGGGCTTTGCAAACATGGCAACGCTATCTCTTGCCCAAAGAGTTTGTCATCAACAGTGACCATGAGTCTTTAAAGTACTTAAAAGGACAAGGCAAGCTTAACAAAAGGCATGCCAAATGGGTAGAGTTCTTGGAGCAGTTTCCCTATGTGATCAAGCACAAGAAAGTAAGTCTAATGTCGTTGCAGATGCACTTTCGAGAAAGTATGCTTTGTTCTCTACTCTTGAAACTAAGTTCATTGGTTTTGATCATATTAAGGCATTGTATGAGCATGATCCAGACTTTGCACAAATCTATAAAACTGGTGTGGATGCTGCTCAAAATGGATTTTTAGGCATAATGATTACTTGTTTAAAGAAAAGAGATTAGTGTTCCTAAAGGTTCCATTAGGGAATTACTTGTGAAAGAGGCACATGCGGGGGGATTAATGGGACATTTTGGAATCCAAAAGACTCTAGACATGCTGCATGAACATTTTTATTGGCCACACATGAAGCGTGATGTTCATAAATTGTGTGAAAGATGCATTGTATGTAAGCAGTCTAAGTCTAAATTATTGCCTCATGTGTTGTATTCTCCTTTACCTATTCCAGATTGCCCTTGGATTGATATTTCTATGGATTTTGTGTTAGGACTACCATGGTCTAAAAATGGTAAAGATTCTATTTTTGTTGTGGTGGACAGGTTTTCTAAGATGGCACATTTTATTCCGTGCAAAAAGGTTGATGATGCAATCCATATTGCTGATTTGTTCTTCAAGGATGTGGTAAGACTCTATGGGCTTCCAAGAAGCATTGTCTCTGATCGTGATACTAAATTCTTAAGCCATTTTTGGAGGACATTATGGAGTAAGTTGGGGACTAAACTTCTCTTTTCTACTACTTGTCATCCACAAACTGATGGCCAAACTGAGGTAGTACATAGAATTTTTTCTTCTCTTTTGAGGGCTGTAATTAAAACGAACATCAAGTCATGGGAACAATGTTTGCCCCACGTTGAGTTTGCATATAACCGGGCAGTTCATAGTGCTACTCATTTTTCTCCTTTTGAGATTGTTTATGGCTTTAACCCTCTCACTCCTCTTGATTTGCTACCTTTGCCTAACAACTATATTTTTCAGCATAAAGATGGTAAGAGTAAGGCTGAATATGTGCGAAAACTACATGAAAAGGTAAAAGCAAACATTGAGAAAAGGGTAGAGAGCTATGCTAAGCAGGCAAGTAAAGGAAAGAAGAAGGTAATTTTTGAACCAGGTGATTGGGTTTGGGTTCATTTGCGAAAAGAGAGGTTCCCTTCCCAAAGGAAATCTAAGCTTCAACCAAGAGGAGATGGCCCTTTCCAAGTGCTGTCCAAAATTAATGATAATGCCTACAAAATAGACCTTCCTGGTGAGTATGGTGTAAGTGCTACTTTTAATGTGGCTGATTTGTCCCTTTTAGATGCAGGAGATGAGGATTACAATTTGAGGACAAATTCTTCTAAAGAATGAGGGAATGATGAGGACATAGGAGGTGGCATGACCAAGACAACAAACTTGGAAGACATACAAGGTCTTGGAGGTCCAATGACAAGAGCAAAAGCTAAAAAGGCTAAGGTGGCGTTTGGTTTAGGAGAAATTTTTTGAATACTAGGGAAATGTAATTGATAGGGAAATGGTAGGAAACTTAGATAGGTAGGAAAATGTAAAAAAAGTTGTTTGGTTGAGTAAGATTTTACCAGGAAAATGAAGTGAAAATAGGGAAGAGTGTGTTTGGTTGAATAGAAAATAAGGATGGGTAAGTATCATGAATTTACGAAACTATCCCTTTTAACATATTTAAACATTGCCCTTTACCAAATCTTGTTGAAACGGTAATATTCATAGATCTTCTTCTCAGTGTCCGTCTGGTGTCGTCTTTGTCCATCTTGCTCGTTGTCTCTCCCTATCGTTGTTAAATCACCTCAACTATTTGGAAAGGCACACGGTCGCGTCTGATAAGCTGAACCCGCAGCGAGCATAAGCAAGGGTAAGAGTCGATTTTGCGTTGCTGACACTCCATCGCTACTTGAAATTTGTGGCTGCTGCTTAACCGGTATCCATCTTAGACTAAAATGGCTTGCGTGTGTTTGTGTTTTGTCTGGTATTCATTTTTTTATTTATTTTAAATGGGGGGCTGTTCTTTCGCTTTTTTATCCCTCTGTTTTGTGCCATATATCACTTTTTTTTGTGGGGTGTTATGTATCTGTTGAATATTGTTTGTTCATGGTAAGTGTGAAACCCTAACCTTTGCTTATAAAATCCGAACTACATTTATTGGCAATGTGTGATAATTTTTTGCTTCATGTTTTGTTTCCTTCTTGGCAATGTTTATACCTTAGACAATGGGTGACATTGTTGATTGCTTATAGATTTCAACTGAATATTGTTTCGTTTGCTTCATGATATGATTCCTTCAAGTTAACTATGGTCCTTTAATGATCAGCTTTTTGTTTCCATTAAGCCATTAACAAACTGTCCCGAACTAACTTATGTTTGGGATGATTTAGAAAATGATTTTTCTTTCTCCCCATACATTCTAGGGAATTTTTTAATAGAGGTTTGGGGAGGGGGGATGAGGGGGAGTGTCAAAAAATCTTACCAATATAGCTATAATAAACAGGCATGTATCATTACTTTTCCATTATAATGAACACTATTGGTACCTAAATATTATAGTTCATGATTCTGAAGTTAAGCCTTTGGCACCTCAATCACTACAGGCAAAGCATCAACCCTGTTTTTGGGTTGGCGATAGTTTCTACCACGGAACATAATGATTGTTTTCACATTATGAACATTTATCACAATCCCACCACTCAATCTTGCAAGCATTGTAGCCATTTCTTTTATTTTTTCCTTGGGGAAGTTGTCACAACAAACTTGCACAGTGTCATGAAACTTCCAATGGAGATGCATATTTTGCACAACTCCTCCGAAGACTCCACGAACACCAACCGGAACATAGTTCTTATTCCTGAAGACAATTTTTTTAAATGCCTGAAGCTGTTCAGGTGTTACGAGCTCTGGATCATGCCGAGGAGGAGGCAGGTCTGGTAGCTCATATTTCTTGAGTTTTTGTAGTAGCAATGCCACTTTGTTCTTGGCCTGCAATATTTGGAAGGCAGGCAAATAAGATTTAATCAAATGTTCATCTAACAAATACTACAACAAACATAAAAAGCAAAAGAAGCAACTGATATGAAATAAAAACTTAAAGCACACACACACACATCAACCCAATTTTCACTTATTGGGTTTCATAGTATTCAATCAATCAACAAAACACACACACACACACACAAAAAGATAGTTTTCATCTCTTATCAACCCAACAACCCAATTTTCACTTCCTTATTGGGTCTCATAGTATTCAATCATCAACAAAACGATCATAAATTTTGCACAGAAATCTAAGTTCAGGAAACTCTTACAAACTATATCATAAATTTGAATGCATAAAACTCAGACATGGTATGTGCCATATGATGTATTCCCATTTTCAATAGGAGACATTCAATTGCAAAGAGTCTTTGTCCAAAGCTAATATAAGCTACTAAGATAACAATATATGAAAGTGAAAACATGGATTACAAAGTGAAGTCCAAAGGGTAATAGGAAGGTTTAGATAATATACTCTTCTGAGATTGTAAATGAGCCTCTCCTCCTCGGTCATAAAGTTCTTCTTCAATTTCTTAGCTCTTCGAATTTCCCTCAAGGTTCATAGTAAATACGGCCTGCCTCTATCTCCCTTAGCCTTGCTTATCCTAAACATTGTGTGTTTTGCTACATCCAACAAACTAAATTCTTCAGCTGTGATGTCCTCCTTTTTTTAATGTTTTTACTGAACAGCTTCACCACAATCACAGTCAATTTCTGTATTGTTGTGCTTTCGTTTGCTTCATGATATGATTCCTTCAAGTTAACTATGGTCCTTTTATTCTAAAAGGATCATAACACTGTAGTTGTAATGGTAAAATAAAAAATGCAAGTACTCCTTAAGTGTCTTAATTACTCATTATTATTTATTCCCCCCACATTTTATAACTTCTTGATATGGCAGTTTATTTTGAAGATGACTATCGTATGTTGTCCTATTTGTGAAAAAATGCTGAAACTGGTATATATTAAAGTTGTATGTACTAACTACTATGAAACTAATATGGAACTAATAGTTGACTCTTGATTTGTTTCAGTTTTTCCTACTAAAGGGCAAAGGTGGGACTTTATTTTTCAAATACTCTTGACACTTGTGGGAAGGAAATATGGGTGGATGTGGGTATGGAACACCTGCCTGTGATAGCATGAGCTCGAGGCATTCTTCGGCCTTATCCCCATCGAGGGTGAAGATGTGCTATTGTGGAGTGCCGGCTGCCTTGCGTACGTCTCACACGCCAAGGAACCCAGGTAGACAGTTTTTTGGATGCGAGAAGTTTCGAACCAAGGAGGACTGCCATTTCTTCGAATGGTTTGATGAACCGTACTGCCGTAATTGTTTGAAGCACGAGAAGCACGAGAAGTTATTATTCGTTTCGCATATGATGACAATTATTATATTTGGTATTATCATGACAACATTTATAATATATAAGTGATTTGTGTAGTGGTATGGCACATTATTTTGCTGTTTCGGAAATGTAATTGATAAATTATGTGTGCTTGGTATCAATTTAGTAGTTGGACTTTAAACTTGTGATGTAAACCGTTTTAGTTATATGGAGTTCATTGGTCAATGTTTAAAAATCTGTTTGATGTGTTTATTGTTATTGCAATACTGTGATACTGCCATATAGGCCTTTGTTAAGCATGATGGTGGCAGTTATAATAAGTTCCCATTTGTTGCACCGTGCCTGTTGTCATGAGCCACATTATAGGCTGAAATATCTCTGGATTTCTTTGCAAGCAGAGATATGAAGTCATTCTTTCTTATATGCTTAAAAGTTGACAAAATATGTAGCAGGAAGTTTACATTTTCATAGTTTACAAATCAATGACATTAAATTAAGGCAAGTTTAATCAATGGTCCGATTTTACAAATCAATGACATTAAATCATGATGTGGAGTTTGAATTTCTTTTCCACACAATTGCAATCCGTGGATGTATATAGCAAGATTTAGTTTCCAATATTGAAAGCTATTACAATTCAGCATCATAACAGGGTTGTCATGGACTTTGTACTTTTGAAGTGTACAAGGTTTTTTTGTTTATTCTGCAGGAAGAGGCAAACAAAGGTGCAGTCATCTACTTTGGACAAACAACGGTGCTATAGGACAAGTTAACAGTATGCTTCCATTCAGTGACAATCACCTTAATTGCAATATAATAAGTTGCACTATTTTAACAGATAATAAAATAGTTGTTAAAATACAACCACATGACCAACGAACCACAACAGCCTTAATTCACTATAATGGCTGATACATATATGGTAAATGGGCCTGTCAATCCACATTGGAGTACTTCCTTTCATTCAGATGAACCTTGTATAATCCTCTGTCTCCACAAAAAGGCAGAAATGACAAACTTGACAGCATGGCTTTTTTAGAATAACTTGATCAGCTGCACCTTCAACGTGCTTGTTGCCATATAGGACTGTCAAATTAAAAACAGAGGTATCAAATAACAGATACATTAGCATATACTTAAATTGAGCAGCTATAACATTAAATTATGGAGTAACCATATCCTCTGTACCTTCTGTATTTCCAAGGTCTCTTATATCTGTTAATGAAAGCTCCACATACACTGCCAGCATTCAATGTTGTAGTCAATAAGTGGATTGTTAAATTAAAATAGTTACACACTGACTTCAAACTGAATTGTGTCCACCAACTTAATGCATAATTGTAATGAAAAAACAGTTTAAGGGATTAACTAATGACCAATCTTCCAATAAAAAATAGCTTACCTTGTGATTTCTGAGCTTCTCCGAATCAGATACAAAACATATCAATCAATGACTACCAAATTCCCCAAAGTGTTGATGTCATCATAACTAAGAACCTTCAAAACATTCCCCTGGCCAGGCCTACAAACCACTCTCCAAAAGCATAATAATTTACACTACCACTATATCCTACAGCTAGGTGCATCTATTGTGCAAACAGTAATAGGTTACTAGGGAGTCCTAATTGATCAAACATGACAATAGTGTTCCTGCATCCACAAAAAAAACATTAGTTGGCCTCATGTTCTCCCAAATAACTAGCTATATTTTTATGTCCTGATGTAGATTAACTAATTGAAAGTATTTTGCTTGTCCCAAAATCACATCAAACCACAGCAAAAGGAAACCATTACTAGTATGGCTATATACACATACACTCCAAAAAAGACTGCACACCCCATTTATAGAGAATTAGACAATAACCCAGCCAACAGTCTCTTCTTGCGCTGGTCATTGCATTGCATGAAGACATCTGTCAAGGTTGAATCTTTTCCCATCAAGACAACAAGTTGAACCATCTGATCATCAGTTAGATCTCCAACTTTATCCAGTTCTTCCATAAGTGACATCCGCCTTGTGCTCCCATCAGCTTGATGTTGAAACATGCCAACCAACTTTTCTATAGTATTAGTAGTCTTGCAATAGTTTTGATTAATATCTTTCATAACATCAACAATAGGAGCAATCAATGGATCTTCAGGTCTATCACGTTTCTTTCCCTTCTTGACAGTAGCAGTAGACACATCTGAGGGTGGCACAACTTCCTCAACTGGGATATCTGGCATCACTGGCTCTTCCAATGGAGTGGGTATGTAGTCCCCTGTAAAGTCTAGATAGTCGTCAAAAGCATTGACACTCTCCGCATTGTAGTCAGCAGCCTGCTCCATTGCATTAACCGATTCCCCAGGCAACTCTGCATTTCCTCCGGTTGCTGCATCCTTGCCAAATATGGTTCCCAATATGTCAAAGTACGGGAATGGCTTATTCCAAAGACCCTTTGCAGTAGGGTGAGACTGCGAAATAAACATATCAGTTATAAAAGGGATATGCAAGGAATTGCGTAATCAAAGTGTGTAGCTATTAAACATGTACAGTGAAATTCAATGTTACCTTGACCCAATCATCGAAAATGTTCTTCTCGACTTCAATCATCTTCTTCGCATCATTCCAACCGAAACCACTCCCACCAGAATGTCCGGTCATCTCAGCAATAGCATTGTATTGTTTTTTCAACAATTTCACCCTGGAGGTGATGTGTGGGATAGCTTTCAGTGTACAATCAGGTATCCTGAGATGCATCATCTTCTCTATTGCATTAGAGAAGCCTGGTTTAAAACCGTTCTCACCTCTAAAACATCCAGCTATCTCAGTAAGACAATCAATGAGGATCTTATCCTCCTCGGCAGTCCAAGTGTGATTACGTTTGCCTCTTGAATACTGGCTGTCCTCACCCATAACTTGAATCCAACAAAGACAAGATCTGCCATAAGTAAAAAAATTAGGGAAGAAATAATGATGCATTTTATGGCATGTGGGTAAGAATATAATAATAACAACTTTGGACAATAGAGTAAACACCACAAACTAAACAAACATTCATAGCATCTTATATATATTAAAGTAGTAGCAATTTTAAATGTAGCAGTGATGTTACAACATACACGCAAATTCATTGAAGTTTACACAACCATACAACACTAATAAAACACAAATTTAACACATTCGTTCAATTATGTGCTGAAAATCAAGCACGATTCCTCCACGTGTTAAACATGGTATGTGCCATTTCATCCCTCCTGGCTGTCCATGCATTAGATGACTCCACATGAGTAATCAAATCAACTCCGTCCATGTCATCTTCAGCATGTTGCATGTCGACTTCTTCAGCTTCCAATGGGTCCACTGACATCTCTCTCCTTATATGGTTATGAAGTAAGCAACATGCGCTGATAATCCTACATTGCGTTTTCACAGGATAGAATGATTTCGATCGGACAATCGCCCAACGCCCTTTTAGCATTCCAAAAACCCGTTCAATGACGTTCCTTGCAGACGAGTGTTTCATATTAAAAAATTCTTGGGCTGTTCTTGGTTGGGCACCGTGCCTCCATTCACTAAGATGATATCGTTGTCCTCTATACGGGGCAAGGAAACCGTCCCCATTCATATAACCAGCATCACATAGGTAATAGTACCCTACATAAAAATCAGGAATTGCAAATAGTCAAGTCGGGTCATGTAGTAAGTAAGTTAAGTATATTTTCAATATAATTAGGAATTGCAAATAGTCATAGTGGATACCTTTAGGAACCTTCAACCCGTTTGTACGACCTATCGCATCTCTTAGGACCCTAGAATCCGCAGCTGAACCCTCCCAACCAGGCAAGACGAAAATAAACTGACCATCTTGAGAGCAAACCCCTAAAACATTAGTTGCAATTTCACCCTTTCGAGTCCGGTATCTGGCCTTATCTGCTTGTAAGGGATTAATCTTTATGTGTGTCCCATCAAGAGCCCCCAAACAATTCTATAATACGTATCAGAAAATTAATAAGATAGGTGACTGAATATTATAGCAAGGGGTATAACTGTATAGCCACAACTGTCTTACCTTGAACCACTTCCACTTTTCATCAGTTGAGTTTTCCGGGATTGGCTCCGGTCGCTTAAGCAGGACATTATGACAACGTAACACTGCCAGCAACACATTAGAGAACTGTCTACTGATGGTTTCCCCTGACCTCATGAATTGTCTTTTAATTACCCTGTTCTTCACATCGTGAGCCAGGATGTGAAGAAAAATTGCAACCATCTCCTCGACACCCATATGCCGTGTCGGTTGCAGTTGGCCAACAGTTTTAAGCAACCCACACAAGTTATGAAAACACCTCCTGTCCATCCTTGTATTCTCAATACAAGCCGTGTCACTTATGTGAACAATCCTAAGGAAGTTTACTTCCCTGACCCTAGCCCTGCCACAAAAATTGTATGAGACTGCCCTGCGTCGATTTCTCCGATTTTCGGCAATGCGTAACAACACGGCACATATACTGACAAACATGTTAGTCAGTTGATTCAAACCCTCCAAATGAGTTATCAGTATGAGAATGACACTAAACACCATTCCATTGTCGTTTGCCATTATCTAACACGTGAAGGATAAAAACAATCAGTTTAGTCAGTAACAAAAAAATATTAATAAGGATAAACAATCAAACTATTGTAGTGAGATACTCCTACAGAGTCTCGAAACAATAGAATTTGGAGGTACTAATCTTAACATGACATTCACTACCTAGCTGCATCTATTATGCACATGTCAGTCCGCGTTATATGCAAAATAATCAACCAAATACATTTTCCAGCTCTTCTTTGCTTCATGATTTTCAATGGGAGCTGTTAAAATTTCCTGTAACTACACACAAGATCCTCTAACAATATAATGTTTTGTATGAGGCTTCCCTATCTTGTGTCATGGAAACAACCCCACATTGGAGTACTAAAATCAAAAGTTCCCTTTTCAACGGTCCATTGGGAAAAAGATAATATCAGTTGACCATGCTTTAGCTCTTCAGAATGATTGAGTTAGGACCTTTCAAGAACAAATCACGTTTTATATTCTACAATACCAGGTAACAGATTTCCTATTCTTATATACAGAGTTCTATGGTGGTTTATGTTTAGACTAAGACAACCAACCTTGCAAATGTTCAATGCAGATTTTTTAAGTCCAGCGGAGAAAATGGCATAAAGACATAAAATAAATGACTACTCAAACATTGAGTACATGCTTTCCTGTAAAACACATAGCCTATACCACACGCGCACATACAAATCATAGCTACAACCAAACTAAAGAACAGAAATAACAAAAATAGCTCAATAAAAAATATAATCTTCAACTATCAGCCATGGTTTATGTTTAGACTAAGACAACCAACCTTGCAAATGTTCAATGCAGATTTTTTAAGACCAGCGGAGAAAATGGCATGAAGACATAAAATAAATGACTACTAAAACATTGAGTACATGCTTTCCTGTAAAACACATAGCCTATACCACACGCGCACATACAAATCATAGCTACAACCAAACTAACGAACAGGAATAACAAAAATAGCTCAATAAAAAAAATAAACTTCAACTATCAGCCATGAAATTATTAAAAGTAAAAAAAAAATTGAAAAATTAATAACTATTGTCTGCTTAACAGTTCAGTCTGCACCGTAATGCATGTTCCTTTATTTTTTCCTTGTGTAGTGATGAAACATAATGCATGTTGCAGTTGCAGAATGCAAAGAGTACCACAAGCCAACAAAAAAAATCAATATATATATATATATATATATATATAAATGCCAACATGCTCAACTCGCAGAAGAAGAGAGGAACTTTCCGGTGAACCTGCTAAACAACAAATAGCAGACATCGGTGTTCAGAAGCACAGAGAAAGAGAGATATAGAGAGACAGAGACATAGACGAACATTGAGTTTCCTTGTTTACTAATCGGACTTCACACACGGGTTGGGAAACTCACAAGTAATGATCGAAGAAAAACTTACCCACTCGAACTTCAGACAACGAAGAACAGCGACTATGAACGGTGAGTGATGACAAACCGAAGACAAGTCTCTTTCCTCAAACCGAAGACAAAAGCCTCTTTCCTCAAAAATAAAAGAAGTAGGGGTTGCTGACCACACAACCAGCCAGATATTATGAGAGGGTATTTTCGGTTGATTTTATTTTACCTTTTTCAAGTTAGATGGCTTTCCACCAAAAACCACCTCGAAGATCTCTTTCCGAACAGTGCCGAAGCCTTGCTTTCATCCTCCAAATCAGAAATGCCATGCAACTAGAAAGGATGGGCATCGAGGCCAAATCTCTCTACCAAACTAAGACAAAGAGGATGCCCAATATCATTTGCATAGGGAAATTATAGGATAACCTGAACCAAACAGCACCTACAGAGGCTCTAAATTTCTTGGTGACCACTTTACTTGAGACAAGCCCAAGTCTAACGGAAGAAGAGCCCAAAATGATACACTTAATTCAAATTGAAGACTTTGAAGACTAAGCCTCAATGGATATGCATGAAGGCTTTATTTTACTTGGCCCAAATTCTGCGCTTAATTTTATTTTCCTTATATTCAGTTAAACTTTTGTAAAAAGGCTTATTGGGCTGGATTATTGGGCTATCTATTTTCTTTTATGTGTAAGCACTTTTAGGTTAAACTCAATATGATGTTGCCCACTATATAAGGGAACACCATAGCTTTTGAAGAATGAAATTTTAGAAATACAAAGATAACCTTTTTTTAGAGACTAGCTTCTCTAGGGTTCTTTTGAGAATCTCAGAACTTATCAAGGGTGCTAATCCTTGTGGCGTTCATAGGCTTATCAATCTTTGGATTGTGGCGCCTTCTAATTATCGTTTCTTGATCGTGTTCACAAATTCTCGTATCAAACCCTATCACCCAAACCTTCAATTTTCGTCCAAATTAGTCTCGGTTCATATCTCCATATATACGCGTCGGTTTCAGTGATTCTTGAGTCAAAATCGTGATTCAGAAAGAGATCTTTCACCTCATTTTGGAAACGTCCGATTCCGAGGTCTGTAGCATGAGATACACTCTGTTCTTAACAGATCGTGTTGGTGGATGAATTTGGGGTTAGAATTTCCATTCCTAATAGATCCTTTCCTTCTTTCCTATTGGGGATCATATCAACCAGGGTGGATAGTAAACTAGCCTTTATGAGCCTCTGCCATAACCTCCTTAGTGAATGGCCCTCGAGGGATTACAACCCTCTTCTGGAACAACAGCAATCCATCCTCATTCCAAGACACACCGTCTTGGTTCTTCACATAGTCAAGGCACTCTCTTTGTACTTGCGCCTCTTTAATCTTTTCCATTAACTCATTAATCACTTCTGTTGTCTCCATCTCGAGAAATGCGCCCCCAAATAAGGAACTCACTCTCAGGTTTCGAAACTTTTCTATCACCTCGTAATCGCTCATCATCAAGCTGGATAAGCTCACGGATTTCTGGCTCAAAGTATCAGATACCACATTGGCCTTGCCAAGATGGTACCTCAACTCAAAGTCGTAATCCTTCAGGAACTCCATCCATCTCCTATGTCTCATGTTCAGCTCCTTCTGGTCAAACAGATACTTCAAGCTCTTATGGTCACTAAACACGGCAAATCTCATGCCATACAAGTAATGCCTCCAAATCTTGAAAGCAAAAACAATAGCAGCGAACTCCAAGTCGTGAGTCGGGTAGTTCTCCTCATGAGGCTTTAACTGCCTCGAAGCATAAGCGACAGCTTTCCCTATCTACATCAACACGCAGCCTAGCCCCTTACCAGAGGCATCACAATATAACTCAAACTGCTCCGCAGGATCAGGAAGGACCAACACAGGTGTAGTAGTCAATCTCTCCTTCAACTCTTGGAAGCACTCGTCACATTCATGTGTCCAGCCAAAAGGAGTCTCCTTTCGGGTAAGGCGAGTCATCGGTAACACCATCTTGGAGAATCCCTTAATGAACCTCCTGTAGTACCCTGCCAAACCTAAGAAGCTCCTCACTTCTGTAACCGTCTTGGGACTCTCCCAATCCATCACGGCCTCAATCTTGTTAGGATCAACTGCAACTCCATCAGCGGAAATCACATGACCCAGAAATTTCACCGACTTAAGCCAAAACTCACATTTCGACGGCTTTGCATAAAGCTTTTTCTCTTTCAACACTTGCAACACAATCTTCAAGTGCTCAGTATGCTCCTCCTCTGTCTTGGAGTAAATCAAGATGTCGTCAATGAAGACGATCACAAACTGATCCAGGTACGGCTGGAAAATCCGGTTCATGTAGTCCATGAACACTGCGGGTGCATTGGTGAGTCCAAACGGGATCAACAAATACTCATAATGACCGTATCTCAAGCGAAACGCGATCTTAGGGACATCCTCCGGCTTTACCCGAATCTGATGGTATCCGGACCGGAGATCAATCTTCGAATACACGCAAGCACCCGTGAGCTGATCCGGTAAATCATCAATGCGTGGAAGGGGATACTTGTTCTTGATTGTCACCTTGTTCAACTGCCTGTAGTCGGTGCACAACCGCATAGTCCCATCTTTCTTCTTTATAAATATGACTGGGGCTCCCCAAGGAGACACACTCGACCGAATGAAATCTTTCGCCGAAAGATCCTCAATATGTTTCTTCAGCTCAGACAACTCCGATGGCGACATCCGATATGGAGCTAATGAAATAGGCCCCACACCAGGCAACAAGTCAATGGAGAACTCTATCTCCCTCTGCAGTGGAAACTCAGGAATATCCTCGGGAAATAATTCGAGGAATTCCCTCACCACAGGAATGCCAGTGAGATCCTCCTGTGTCCCACTCACCAAACCCCCCAACATCACATAGCCAAATGTCCCTCCTCTCAAGGCCTTCCTAGCCTGCAGGACTGAAATGAACGGTGAGGAACTGGCCGTGGACCCACTCGGAGACATCACCACCCTCTTGGCACAACATTCAATCAATGCATAATCTCTGGACAGCCAATCCATGCCCAGAATAATCTCCAAGTTGGCCATCGACAATCCTATCAGATCTACCGAGAAATCACGGCCATCACATTGAAACTCTACATCGCGATGAACAGTGGAGGTCGAACATTTTTCTCCGGTAGTGGTGGTCACCCGCATCGGAGGAGAAAGCACAGCAATGGGCAACTCTAGCCCTATAACAATCGGGGTAGCAATGAACGAGTGTGTAGCCCCTCAGTCAAACAAAACATCTACTGCAGAACCACCAATGGTAACTGTACTTCTGACAAGGTTCGGAGCCCTGTCCGACTGCTGGCGGTCCGGTGTATACACACGACCGGTGGTAGTGGCACTGCCGGTGCAACTGTAGAAGGAAGAGGGACCATCTGAAGCGGAATTGCCTGGACTGCAGCAGCTCTCCCCGAAGAAGAAGGGCAATCTCTGGAATAGTGGCCCTCCTTGCCATAATGAAAATAGATCAGCTGGCCCGTAGCACAAGGCCCAAAATGAGTCTTCCCGCATCCCGTGCATCAGGAAGCAGGAGGTCTAGCAGTACCCCCCGGAACTGTAGTCCTCTTGAATTGATTTGGCTCTTGCTTAGCAGCCAACTGCTTTCTCTTACCTTTGTTCCCAAACTTCCTGTTTATCCAAGAAGTGGAACCACCATTACCCTGCGGTGCATTAACCTTGGCCTTCTTGGCCTTACTAGCACTGCAATAATCCTCGATGTCACGATACTGCTGCACCAAAGCCCCAAAGTCTCTCGAAGCAGAACCAGCGAGGTGACCAGCAATGTCATCACTAAGTCCCCTGCGGAACTTCGCTGCCAAGAAGACAAGAGTAGGTCTCTCCATCCTAAAATGAGCGAACTTGACCAGCTCATTGAACTTGGCCAGGTACTTGTCAACAGACAACGAGCCCTGAACCAATCTATCGAACTCTCCCTTCTTCCTCTACTATGCATCATAGGGAAAGTACCGTCCCAGAAAATAGTCCTCAAAAAATGGCCACGTCATCCCGTGACCCTGCATCTCGAACACATGTGAGGTGTTTATCCACCACTCATGAGCATAGCCCTCCAGCATGTACGTAGCGAACATCATCTTTTGTGGCTCGGTGCACTGCATCACCCTGAATATCTTGTGCAGGGCCTGGAGCCATCTTGCAGCAGCAATAGGGTCATAGGACCCATCGAAAGTAGGTGGCTTATGCTTGCGGAAAGCATTCAGCCGGCGGTCGATCTCGTCATGATCCTCAACAAAAACCGGGACGGCCTGCATGGCCCCGTCAAGTGACTGCCCTCACCCATCTGGCTCTTTGTGTCATCTTGATGACTAGGTGGAGGTGGTGGTGGCGGTGGAGGTGGTGGAGGACACTGGCCAACAACAGAACCAGCCCTCAGCTCCTCTAACATGACCCTTATCATAGTCATGTTCGCCAGACGGTTGGCCTCCAGTACATCCTCAGTGGTGTTCCTGTTCGCCTCCCTGACGGCGTCCAGCATGGCTGGTTTGCCAATCGCATGGCCTCCTAGTCGGCTAGTCGAGCCGCCTGCATCTCTGCCAATGCAGCCAGGACAGGATCCGGTTGATCCTCATTGTTACCCTGGTTCCTCCTTGGTTGTAACATGACTCTGCACAAGTTACACAAAGAATGTAACACCCCGTGTTAACCCGGTTTGTTAACATACTATCGTATTAAGCCACACTTAATTAAAATGCGGAATAACTTTTTCTTTAATTCGATTATGACGTCATTATACTTAGCCAAGTTGATTACTTAATCAATTTCATAAAATATCGTCTGTATGTAAATTGCAAGACAACTAACTGAATACCTCATATATAAATATTAAAGTGAATATCTAAAGTCATGGATCTACAACACGTAGTCCGGACAATAATCCTGATACATTATTACAACTTTAAATAAAACAAGACATAACCAAGTCTATGTGGCATGGACAATCCCCATGCTCACCAAATAAGGCAACAATGCCCAACATCAGTCTCAAGAGCGACAATAATAACATAAAAGTAGCAAACAACATCCAGCATCAGCTTATAACAACATATCATCATAATCAGCATAAAACATGCATCGACTAAGCTCTGGCCTCCTGCCACTAGGAGTCTCAACCCCTGGGTTCCCTGAACCTAAAATAAGCGTCCCCAAACGTGGGGTGACATCTCTAAACAAGAAATCTCAGTAAGACAAGGGGTCCTCAAGGATCTTCCACCACAAGCTCACTTACATGTGCAATATAAGTTCCAAAAGCAGTAATTTCCATTATAAGTTCCAAAAGTATGCAGTGCAACAGATATTCATGCCATGTGTGTTATCACTATTCTACTAGCCAGAGAAAATGCAGGAATATGTCTATTACCCACATAGTAGTACAAGGAACATCGCTTGCACATCACCCACAGCCTCACCATGTTGTATGCATCACATAATCAGGCTTACCGTATAGGTGGACCCACATGCATATCATAAAAGCACATTGCATATAAATGCTCAACAACATTTCCAAAACATCAAATGCATGTAACACAGCATGAATATAACCATATCCCCATGGGACATGGTGGAACCACAACATGGCTAAACCGAGGACAAGAAAACTTACATTGCAAGCAATCAATCCAAGCCAAGAGTCCAAACAGCTCAAGTCCAACACAACAGATCACAATCTGATTTAGGACCAGCAATCGTATCAATATTCAAAGCTCATAAACATAAGCATAAAGACAACGTTTTTCCTTTTACGGTTTATGTCTTAAGGCTTCCCACAAAGCCATAAGCCCTTAACCCCTTAGGTTCTGACTTAGATGATTAATTCCAGAAGTACCACTTCATCAACTAGGGTCCGTAAACCCATATATCAGTTATGTATGAACAGTATCTTACTATTCATCGAAATCCCATAATATCCGCATATATGTCGGGGGCATATCCGGATATCAATATCCGGATATCCAGAACCCATATCCGGATATCAATATCCGGATATCAATATCCGGATATCAATATCCGGATATTTCTCGACCACATATCCGGATATTTCACGACAAAATGTAGTTTCTGCGTTTCGTGAAGATATCCACCAATGGTCCAACTTTTAACATTTAAACACGTTAAAGCATGCATCTTAATTCTGTTTTAGGTTCATATATCAGTTGGTTACCTTTTTACTCAATAAACATGCCAAGATATCAAATTTAACCACCAAAAGCTCACGATCAAGTGAGGGGACTTACCCAAGGCTCCAAATCAGCCACTCAAATGCTCTTGGAGCTCACAATTGGTCCTTCAAGGTTATGACTATGCACAAAACGAAAATGCTACACCATGTAGGGTCCTTTCTCTACAAAGATGGCTTCTTGAAGCCACACACCCAAGGAACAAAGGTTCAAACCCCCACAACCAAAGAAGTCATCCACTACACACTCAAGAACAGCCCACCCACTCAGAATGATTGATCCTCACACTCACCCTACACTCCACTAAGTGTTTAGATGATGAAAGATGATAGGAAAGGTGAAGACTTGGGAGATTTCCAAGCCAAATGACCAAGAAATGAAGGTGGAAGCAAGGAGAGCTCACAAACCAGCAAAAGTCACGTAGGAGTCTGCAAAAATGACCTAGAAAATTGTGCCATTTTGTATATATAGACGCTTTAAGGTTAATCGCACTGTATTAGCGCTAATAGCTACGCAAAACATTTTAATCCCAAACTTTGCAATCTTAACCTACTCATTTTTCTAAGTTTTTTCATATTTTTATTTTATTTTTCGGAGCACTTTTCCGGTACGCGCTTTTCCATTGTCAGTATCAGTTCTGGCAACAGTTCTCATTATTTTGACTTGACACTTGTTTTACAAGTCCTACATATTATTTTATTTATTATCTTGCACTTATTATGAATTTCTGGGATACTTCACCAGTACACTTTCATACCGGGTAGCAGAACCGGTATCTGCGCTTTTCGCCCGAAAAGCGACTTTCAGCATTATTGCCCACTACTATAATTATTAAAGCCACATAATAATTATTAGCTTCAATTATGAAATTATTTCCTAATTATCACATTTAATAAATTAATTACCTTAATTAGCGGTGCGGGTTCTTACATAGTCACACCAACTCAATGTGGGAGGAACTAAGTCCACTCCCTAAGGTCCCTTAACCTTAGAACATCACTTACAAGTACAATAGAGTCTATAATTCATTTCCTTGAAGAACATTCCAAAGAATTAAACTCTATTTACGAATACAACAACAAATCTCGCATACCATTTTAAAACTGAAGTTTCAAATCTTTACCAAATATTCTGATATTTTAATATGATAAACTAGACATCACAAGCTTTCCAAAGACATATTTTATGTCTCAATCAGAGTTGTATAACTCCGGTTATGATTTTCGCAAAGTGACTGCTACAAACTGAATTTTCAGCAATCAAGACACGACTTCAAACTAACACTGAGATCAAACCACTTATCTAATGGCTACGATATTTCACAGGGTTGTAGCCCTATGTTTTAGTTATACATAGGTCCAAACAGTGCTCGATTTGGAGCTCTGTAGCTCAAGATATCAAATATTTACCGAGATAGATTCGTTGTTGTCTCAATATCCGGATATTTCCAACCAAATATCCGGATATTTAGCGACAGAATGCAGTTTTGCAGTTCGCGAGATACCCTTCCCAAAGGTGGTTCATTTATCGATTGCAGAGGCTTAGACACGCATTTCTAGGTGTGTTTACCCATAACCAAACCCCAATTATCATCTTTAACTCATTACATGCATCACAGCTCCATGCATATCTAAAAGAATCAAGATCAGATGAAGAGACTTACCCTAGGTTTTCAAAATAGAGGCCAGAGATGCTTCACCTTCACAATTCCGAATCACAGCTCCAAGAACTCCCAAAATCAGCAACTTTGTCTCAGCCCAAAATTGATCCTCACCCTCACAAGGCTATTTTACACACTCCTACGGTGTTTAGATGAAGAATCAAAGGAGAAGATGATCCCTTGACTCACAAAAGAGAGAGAGAAGGCGATGGGCAATTGGAGAGAATCTGATCTGCCATCAGGTCACGTAGGAAAATTAAAGTATCTAGGGTTTCAGCCTATGTGTCGTATTTATAGCCCACTAAATACAATTAAAACCAAACTTAATTTCAAACAAAATAACGACTGATTCTTAAACTCCATAACTGCTAACCTTATAACTCATAAATTTTATAAATGCTAACCTTATGAGTCTCAAATTGCATAACTGCTAACCTTATGACTCATAAATTCCATAACTGACAAATTCAAACCAAAAACTCCTAAAATAAATGCTAATCTTATGACTCATAAATTCCATAACTGACAAATTCAAACCAAAAACTCCTAAAATAAATGTTAACCTTATGACACATAAATTCCATAACTAACAATTCCAAACCAAAAACTCCTAAAACAAATGCTAATCTTATGACTTATAAATCCCATAACTAACAATTTCAAATCAAAAACTCCTAAAATAAATGCTAACCTTATGACTCATAAATTCCATAACTGACAAATTCAACATTTTCTGAATTAATTCCTTTAAAAATAAAACTCCACATATCTCCATATTTAATTAACTTAATTTCCTAATTTAATGGTGCGGGTTCTTACATTTATCATCATCAAAAAGAGGGATTTGTTGATCAACTATAGGTTTCCAAGCTATATATTTGAAGTTTTGATGATTACAAAGCACAACAAATTCAACGTGGATACTGTAACAGCCCGTGTTAACCCAGATTGTTAACATACTATCGTATTAAGCCATGCTTAATTAAAATGCGGAATAACTTTTTCTTTAATTCAATTATGACATCATTAACCTTAGCTTAGTTGATTACTTAATCAATTTCATAAAATAAGGCCTGTATGTAAATTGCAAGACAACTAACTGAAATACCTCATATATAAATATAAAGTGAGTATCTAAGTCACAGGACTACAACACATAGCCTGGACCAAAATCCTGATACATTAATACAACTTTAAGTTAAAGAAGACATAATCAAGTCTATGTGACATGGACAATCCCCATGCTCACCAAATAAGGCACAATGCCCAACAACAGTCTCAACAGACAATATCATAGTAATAGCAAAAAACATAAACAACAGCCAATATCCAGTCAAGTCAGCATGTACAACAATATCTAACTCAACTCTGGCCTCCTGCTACTAGGAGTCTCAACCCCTGGGTTCCCTGAAATAAGCATCCCCAAACATGGGGTGAGATCTCTTAACAAGAAATCTCAGTAAGACAAGGGGTCCTCAAGGATCTTCCACCCCAAGCTCACTTACATGTGCAATATAAGTTCTAAAAGCAGTTATTTCCAGTATAGGTTCCAAAAGTATGCAGTGCAACAGATATCCAATACCATATGAGTTATCACTATTCTACTGGACAGAGAAATACAAGAATACGTCTATTACCCACATAGTAAGTACAAGGAACACCGCTTGCACCTCACCCACAGCCTCACCGTATTGTTTGTACTACATACTCAGGCTTACCGTATAGGTGGACTCACATGCATATCATAACAACACATTGCATATAACAGCTCAACAGCATTTCCAAAACATCAAAAGCATGTAACACAACATGCATAAACCACTTCCCCATGGGATATGGTGGAACCACAACATGGCTAAACTGAGGACACGAAAGCTTACCTTGCAAGCAATCAATCCAAGCCAAGAGTCCAACCACTCTCACAGTCCAAACACAACAGTATCACAATCTGTTATGGACCAATAATATATAATTAAATATGCACCACAAGCATACAACTTAAAGACCACGCCTTTTCATTACGTTTTACGTCTTAAGGTTTCCAACAAAACCATAAGCCCTTAATCATGTGATTCTGACTTACAATTCTTAATTACAGAATTACCACTTCATGAAACTAGGGTCCACAAGCCCAAGCACCCATTCTGGATGAACAGTACGCTACTGTTCCTCGCAGACCCAGAATATCCGGATATTCTTCGGGGAGATATCTGCATATGCAATATCCGGATATCTCACTAACCATATCCGGATATCCTGATCCCATATCCGGATATCTGTTCGACAAATATCCGGATATTTCATGATAGAATGAAGTTCTACATTTTTGTGAATATCCAGTCCAAAGGATCCAACTTTAACCGATTAAAGACACTTAAACATGCATTTCTAGGTGTGTTTAACCTTACCCACCCTTAAGTTATCCACTTAGCTCAATACATGCATCAAGGTTCCATTTTTCATCATTTAAACAATGATCATGGTTGGTATAACTTACCAAATTTCAAAACTCGGCAAGAAGGCCCTTGGAGCTCACCAAACAGCTCCCAAAACTCTGCTTTAACAAGGTGCACGAAAATAGCACCACAAAGGTTGATTCTTTCCCAACAAAGGTCACCACTTGGACCTTAAAATGCCACGATCATGGCTCACCACACTCAACTCCCCAAACCAGCCCTCAAAACTCAACCCACAGTGGCTGAATGTGCAGAAAATGCAGCCTTACACTCTCACAATCCACCCAACCAAGTGTTTGCAAGAAGAAAGTGTGAAGAACTCAAGGAAAAGAGGTGACTTGAAGGTTTTTCCCAAGCAAAGGTGGCCAAGGAGGAGGGTGGTAGCAAGAGAGACTAAAGCTGCAGCCAAAAGTCATGTAGGAAATGATTTATAGGGTTGTGTGCCCTTAATAGGAGTATATATAAGTCACATGGCCACTTAACGCGCAGTATTAGCATTAATAACTACGCAAAAGATCTTGATCCCAAACTTTGGAATCTTAACCTACTCATTTTTCTAAGATTTTTCATATTTTTATTTTATTTTTCTTTTCGGTACGCGCTTTTCCATAGCCAGTATCAGTTCTAGCATCAGATCTCAGTATTTTGACTTGAAACTCATTTTACAAATCCTACATATTATTCTTCTAATTATAATGCACTTATTATAATTTTCCGGGATACTTCACCGGTATGCATTTATACCGGGTAGCAGTACCGGTATCTGCGTTTTTCACCCGAAAAATGACTTTCATCATTATTACCCAATCACTATAATTATTAGAGCCTCATAATAATTATTAGGGTCAATTATGGAATTATTTCCTAATTATCACACTTATTTAATAAATCATATTAATTAGCGGTGCAGGTTCTTACATTCACCCCACCTTTAAGGATTTTGTCCTCAAAATCAGAAACATATCTGTCTCAAAAGTCGGGATACTGCCGAAGAAGCTCGTCCTCTCGCTCCCATGTACACTCCTCGGGACTACGTCCAGTCCACTGCACTTTGACCATCGGAATAGTCTTACTTCTAAGCTGCTTCTCGCCTCGATCAAGAATCTTGAGTGGTCTGACGGGAGTCTTTAGGTTCTCCCAAACCTCCACATCATCCGGTTGCACCACGTGCGAAGGATCCGCTATGTACCTCCAAAGCTGAGACTCGTGAAACACGTCGTGGATATTGGCTAAGTTCGGAGGCAAGGCAAGTCGATAGGCAACAGGTCCTACTCTACCAAGGATCTGGTATGGCCCAATAAATCACGGGCTCAACTTCCTCACTCCGAGTGCTCGTCCAACACCGGTGACAGCTGAAAGTCTCACAAACACGTGTTCACCCTCACAATCGTAGTAGCTCTTCTGCGCCTGCTTCAACTTTTCCCTGATCATCTGGACCTGCTGGGTAGTATCTTGGACAAAGTCCAAGCCAAAAAGCTTTTTATCTCCAACCTCAGACCAGCAAGTAGGAGCCCGACACCTCCTACCATACAACGCCTCGTAGGGTGCCATGCCCAGGCTAGCATGAAAACTGTTATTGCAATACATACAGGCTTTTCCCTAGAAAGTGCTCTGATACCATAAAATGTAACAGCCCGTGTTAACCCGGATTGTTAACATACTATTGTATTAAGCCATGCTTAATTAAAATGCGGAATAACTTTTTCTTTAATTCAATTATGACGTCATTAACCTTAGCCAAGTTGATTACTTAATCAATTTCATAAAATAAAGTCTGTATGTAAATTGCAAGACAACTAACTGAAATACCTTATATATAAATATAAAGTGAGTGTCTAATTCACAGGACTACCTACAACACATAGTCTGGACCAAAACTTGCCTATCTCACAACTTGCAAAACTTACTAATCATCATAGTCATCTTATATTTTGAAGACTTATTAGTGAGGGTCATTATACTTAAACTATCTATAAATAAGGGAGAAACATAATACCATGCAAGAACTTTAATGAAAATTAGAAATTTTGTTCTTAAGAAGAGAGACAATTCCTCCTACTTTGATAGTAATCCTCTAGTGATATACTAGGAAAGAACATATTCTTGAAATCGTACTTTGAATAGTGGATGTTTTTCTTGACTAGGTACTTTGTGTTCACTTTTTATCTTCATTGTGCCAACTAGTTCCGAGAGAGAGAGAGAGTGTGTTATCGTACTGAGAATTTTTTATTTAGTTTACTTGGACATTCACAAATCATATATATTGAGTTATTATAATGCATGTCTTTTGTGGTGTATGGGGCATTAATGTGCGTTCAACGTTAACTTGAGCGAGTTATTTACTCGATAAAATTTAAAGATTCGGCATCTAGAGTTTTAAAATATCCAAATACAGCTAGCTATATTGAAGCTTCTTGACGTCGGAAATATTTAATATGCTCCGAGACCACTGAATTTTTTGATGCTCCCTTTAACAATATTGATTTTTTCTTTCTTTTTTTATCTCTATTATTTATCCTCCTTTCCAATTTTACCCTCCTATTTATATTAAGAGACACCTAAAAAATGATGGTCCCACGTCACTATAAATAATCTCGTGGACGTCTATTTCATATTCTTCACTGTCTTACACACCTGGAATTTGCATATTATTGTTATTGACACGAATAATATCTAGATAGTATTTAAATATCTGAAATATTATGCTTCTGTCCTTTCAACCTTCAGAAACCAGCCTCAACAGAAACCTCCGAGGAAACAAAAGGTGTCAAAAACTTTGGAAGTGCCGTGCCATTTGATATTCTAATTTCCATGAGAGGCGTCAAAAGCTATGCTCAGATGAGACCAAAAACTAGCCCTTTGAGCCTAGGCAATTTCTCCGACTTGAATCTTGATGCTTTTAAATGTTTGTCATCTCTTGCTTCAGCAGGTAACCTTTGAAACTTTCAGTCCCGACTTATACATTTTTCATTTGGTCTGATAACATAATAGCAATAATAATGAGAACTGGCTGCTTAAATCTCTTAGTACTATTCGTAGTATCTACAAATTTATTGAACTCTTTGGATGCTCAGCCTTCGCCAGCTCCTTCCAAAGTAGCCCCATTACCTGCTCCAACTCCTAATTCTCCTTCACCATCACCTCCACCATCTTCTCCGGCTTCTGCTCCAACTCCTAATTTTCCCTCACCATCACCTCCACCTTCATCTCCGGCTTCTGCTCCAACTCCTAATTCGCCTTCACCATCACCTCCACCAACATCCCCCGCTTCTGCTCCAACTCCTAATTCACCTCCACCAGTTCCTTTACCTACACCTCCATTATCACCACCACCTCATGCTCCAACCCCTAATTCGCCTCCACCTGCACCACCAGTATCTCCAGTGGATATAAGAGGCTCATCTGGTCTGAGTGGCGAAAAAAAGGCAGGAATAGTAGTAGGAGTGCTAGTGGGAGTAGTTTTGATAGGTTTGGGTGGAACGGTTTACATGAAGCGCCAAAAGAATATCAGAAGAAGTCGTTATAGTAACGCAGCTAGGAACTTTGATCTTTGAACTTACAAGCAATTATTTTGGTTGTTCTATTAAATTTCAATGTAAGACCATGTTTTAATGGCTTAATAAGGAAATGAAGTCGAAGCCATGTAAATGGTATTCTCATCTTTGCAGGGATGGAAAATATGGATTACCAATTTTAACCTTTGTTTATGCGTAAAATCTGGAAATCTAAAAACCAACTTAATTGAAAAATATTACTTATGTTGTCTTATTTTTAACACTAGTACCGCACTCTAAAATAAATAATATGGCTTATACGATAAGAAAAAGCTAGTAGCATTAATCATACAGAAATAAGAATGAGAGTATAGAATATGATGGTCGGCGAAATACGTTATCTTTATGCTGACTTAGTGACTAAGAATTTGAAGATATCATTAGAGTTAGCATAATAACATTCTTTGTAGTACCCCGTAGTCGCACGTAGTAGATAGTGGCCATTTTCTGTTACTTTTTTTTGGCGGTTATTTGGCATGGGAAGACCTAACACTTTAGTGATATACTATGTGCTTTGTCCTTCGTATAACACGCTTAAGTAGCACAATTTTAGCTTTGTTCTGTACTTGGACAAAGATGTCCAGCAGGCTGGTATGTTTATCTTGAATCTAGCACCCTCTCAAAGGTACCTATGAAGGAGATACCCTTAAGGCAAGCAGATCACTGTGCACAGAATACTATAACGGCGTTAGCCAATGGGGTGTGTGCGCACAGTGACAACATAACAGTAAGAGAGAGTGTACCGTACCTTTAAAATTTACCTTGTATTTATAGAGGTTACCTATGGGTAGCGTGGATGGGCCTTTGGTGCCTCTGGCAGTGGCCCAGGCCTGCTTGCTATGCTGTCGTATTAGGATTAGTATCCTTGATGGATATCTATCATTAATTATTACTAATTGAGATCTTGGATTGCCCTTTGTTGGGCCTATCACTTAATGGATCCCTTATATGGGTCCATAACAGTTTCCCCTCAGCCAGGCTACCTGGGTATCCGGGTTACCGGGGTGAACTTATGTGCGTGTCCCTTCAGGTTCGTGTTCCTGGACGTGTTTTCATTCTTGCCAACTTTCAAACTTTTGCAGTGTTTCTCATTTTTTCGAGTTTTTCCTATGTGAGGTATCTCTTGCCCCTTATGTCGACTGACTGAGCACCAACTCGGCGAGATATCTCCCGTACCCCTCTTTTGAAAGTAAACTGGCCTTGAAGGCCGATGCATGTAAGAGGGGGAAAAAAAAATTTCTCACAGAAACATACATGCATATAGTGATTCATGCTTTAGGACAGCATGATGTTACCTTATTTTCGGCCTGATCGTCAGGGAGATTAATTGTCATGTTTGAAGGGTTCAAACCCTCTAACGTTAATCCACACCACCGTTCGTCAATGATGCAAGAACACCTTCTTGCAAGCCACCAGATGATCACCACGGCGAGGCTTGCTATGCGCTCAATTGGTGAAGATGGAGGCTAGGTTTAGTGTTTAGAAAAGAGAAATAAAACTACACTAGAGAATGACGCATGAGATGAGGAGAGTAGGCTAGGTTTTTGTGAAAACCCTAAGGAAGAGAACTAATCCCCTTTTGTGCGCACCATAGGTCACTTAGTAGGAAAGAATGAGAAGATTTTCTTACTTGAAAATCTCACCAAATGTGCGCATGGTTGGAGGGAGTCAAGGATCTGTTTGCAATTCAAAATTGCTAACCACCTCTCATTTGAATCCTTATAAGATTAGGTCATTGTCCTTTCAAGATTCTGACCTAATGGTCATCACATGACCAACCATTTCATGCGCCCCAATTAGTCCCATTTTGAGTCCAGATACATTGATTAGTTGCATTCAAATTTGAAACAACTAACTCACTGATTCTCTTAACCAGCCAAATCAGAATTGTAGTACATTTAGTTGACAAAATGACACTCACTTTGTATCCAAATTTGCCACCACTTCATCATTGGATAAGAAAAAATATCTTTTCTTGATGCAGGGGATTTGTTCCAATAAGATCTCATCTTATCCTTTTGTTATGAAACAACTTTTCATAGCCAATTCAAATTCGAATTCAAATACTTGAATTCAAATGTTCAAACATTCAATTTCAAATTTCAAATTCAAAATTTAAAGTTCAAAATCAATTTTCAAAATTCAAATTTCAAATTTCAAATTCAAAATTCGAATTTCAAAATTCAAATTCCAAATTCAAATTTTAAAATTTAAAATTCAAAATTTAAATGTTTGATAATTAATTTAACTAATTAAATTAATTAGTAATGTCTTGGACTTTCCAAGCCCATTACATTGCTCCATGCGCCCTTTACCCTTTAGGTGGGCTTCCAAACAGCTTCTTGGGCTAACAACCATAATTAGGCCCAATATTTTTAAAGCTAGTTCATCATAACTACAAGGTGTTAGTGTGTGACCCATTAGGTCCAACTTAGCCTCTGACATAACTGGGCTCGGGCCCAATAAGCCCACAACCCAATTAATGACAACACAGAGCACTAGCAATGCTTTGTTGCCCCAGAGCTAGTCAGATTAATGACTTGATCATCCTATTACACATATTTGGTTGCCGTATGTATTTCCCTTCATCTCGGTTATCTTCCCATTAACCTAGGGTAAGGAAATGTATCAACCCATGCGGTTTAGGGTAAGCTTTATTCGAAATAGGGAATCTTCAATTTACTGACTCTAAAGGCAGATCATATCATGATCTCTTTTATTATGCATAGATTCCCGAGTCCCTGTAAATGTCATCCCGATTTCTCCGGTTTACAGATAACCTAATCTCTCACAGAGATTTGACGAATTTCTTCAGCTTATTACACTAGTCCTGTGCTATTTCAGGACACTTCTAACAGTATACCTATGAGTCTCCATGTTTCAGGCAGACGAGGCATACAATCAAAACATGCCTTCTAGAACACAGTCTAGGTAATAACTTCTGGTCTAAGGAAAGACATACCCAAATATAAAGAGATTACTCTAATGACACTATCTATGAGATTTCCTCATAGAGTCTCTTTTTGGGTCTGTTCAGTGCGAGCTATACTCTTATAGGTCCACCCACGACTTTAGTTAAGACATCTCCATATCTGTAGCTCATGAGGTCTTTACCTTGTATCCATATATAAGTAGATAAGTTGTGCTAGTCTTACCCGAGATCACTGATCCCCAATCTCAATGTCTCTAGACTAGGAACATATAATTAGGAATAGACATGCGATATCCTTGAATCCTCATTATCGTGATCTCATCATAGATACTCAAGTGATACCTGTTCTATTCCAAGGGGTTTATCCAGTTCGTTCATATAATATTAATAATAATATCGAGACATAATATGAAACTGGATAAAGATTTCTTTTATTCATTTGCAACAAGTAGTTCTACATCTAGTGTCCTTTATTTAATCAAAAGATTGTCTCTAGGACACCCATATACTAACAAGCTCCCACATGGCCTAGAGCCAATCAGACCTAAGTCGTATGCCCAAAGCCTCATAATGACTATCATGTTTTCTCTGAGAAACAGCCTTTGTCAGAGAATCGGCCAGGTTATCGTCTGTGGGAACATAATCCATTTTTACATCATTCCTATCAATGATTTCTCTAATCAGATGATATCTACGGAGCACATGTTTAGATCTTTGATGAGACCTAGGTTCCTTTGACTGCGCAATGGCTCCTGTTGTGTCGCAAAGCAGATGTATGGGCTCATCCACGCTTGGAACCACCCTTAGTTTAGTTATGAACTTCTTGATCCACACGGCCTCCTTAGCCGCTTCTGAAGCAGCTATGTATTCAGCTTCTGTCGTTGAATCTGTTGTTGTCTCCTGCTTGGAACTCTTCCAAGACACTGCCCCACCATTTAAGGTGAATACTAATCCTGACTGTGACTTGCAGTCATCCTTGTCACTCTGAAAGCTAGCATCAGTGAACCCTTTCACTGTTAACTCATTAACCCGACCATAGACCATAAACGCATCCTTAGTTCTTCTTAAGTATTTAAGGATGGTTTTGACTGCCGTCCAGTGACCCTCTCCAGGGTCAGACTGGTATCTGCTCGTAATTCTCAAAGCATATGAGACATCTGGTCTCGTACATATCATGGCATACATGATGGATCCAATAGCCGAAGCGTATGGAATTCCACTCATGCGATCCTTCTCAGACTGTGACTTAGGACACATAGCCCTTGATAGGTGTACCCCATGACTGACAGGAAGAAAACCCCTTTTCGACCCTTCCATGCTAAACCTCTTTAGCATCTTGTCAACATACGTGGATTGAGATAAACCCAGTAGCCTCTTGGATCTATCTCTATAGATCTTTATACCAAGTATAAAGGCCGCTTCTACCAAATCCTTCATGGTGAAGTTTTCTGAAAGCCACTCTTTCTTTATTTCTAATATGGGGATGTCATTTCCTATTAGCAATATGTCATCTACATAAAGTACCAGGAATACGACATTACTCCCACTAACCTTCCTGTAAACACAAGGTTCATCCTCGTTCTTGATAAAACCGTTACTCTTAACGACTTCATCAAAACGTATATTCCAACTCCTTGATGCTTGTTTTAGCCCATATATTGACCTTTGTAGTTTGCATAACATATGCTCCCGATCTTTGATTTCAAAGCCTTCAGGTTGTGTCATGTACACTTCCTCCTTCAAGAACCCATTCAAGAAGGCGGTCTTGACATCCATTTGCCAAATTTCATAGTCGTGGTATGCTGCTTGTAACAGCCCCAAACCCTGTAGCAGATATTGTCCGCTTTGTGCCGGCAACCCTCGGGCCCTCGAGCACGCACGGTTTTACGTTCTGGGGTTACCCCCAAAAGGCCTCCAGAGTGCACAGACCTTTCTCTGTCATCTCTAGATATTGTCCGCTCTGTACAGACCCACCCTTCTCGGCGGCAGTACGCACGGCTTTGTTCCCTTCGGGGTGGGAACCCCCCCTCAGAAGGCCTCTACTAGGAAAGGTTTCCACACCCATATATATGGCATGCTTTGTTCTCCTTTCCAACCGATGTGGGACTTTACATCCTCCCCCACTGGGAATACAGCGTCCCCGCTGTACACACCGGTCCAGGACCAGGCTCTGATACCATTTGTAACAGCCCCAATCCCTATAGCAGATATTGTCCGCTTTGTGCCGGCAACCCTCGGGCCCTCGAGCACGCACGGTTTTACGTTCTGGGGTTACCCCCAAAAGGCCTCCAGAGTGCACAGACCTTTCTCTGTCATCTCTAGATATTGTCCGCTCTGTACAGACCCACCCTTCTCGGCGGCAGTACGCACGGCTTTGTTCCCTTCGGGGTGGGAACCCCCCCTCAGAAGGCCTCTACTAGGAAAGGTTTCCACACCCATATATATGGCATGCTTTGTTCTCCTTTCCAACCGATGTGGGACTTTACACTGCTATTGCAAGCATGATCCTAGGTGCATTGGCTGCCACCTTTTTCTTCATAGGCAAGTTGGAGCTTTTCTCCATTTCCAAGCCCAAGACTCCACCTTTTACTCTTAAAAACCGTCCTCTATCATTGTGTAAACTCTTAGCAAGCATTGGGGGTGTGGGGAGAGTGTTATTGGGAGCTAGTGGTTCTGTTTTCTGAGCTTGTGGGGGCTACCTCCTTGGTTGTAGGAGTGTGAGTGTGTTCCACCTCCATTGAAGCTTCAAGAGCCGAGCTTTGGAGGGAAAGGACCTACCTTGGTGTGGTGATTTCGTGCATCACTAAGGAAGAGGCTTAGGGCACTTCTTTGGTCATCAAAGTCTCCTCATTTTTCTGAGTTCTTGAGCCTATAGGTAAACCATGATCATTCTTTTTGAAATCTCATGAATTTGGCTTGTTTAAAGCATTAAAATAGGGAGCTTCGATTTTACATGTTAAAAGTTGTTAATATATGCACGATAGGCTGAAACCCTAGATACTTTAATTTTCCTACTTTTAAAGCTCCGTGTGGTAATTGATTATCTTTCGTATGGTAATTGGTTACCATGTGCAGTAATCAATTACCCTATTTTTGGTAATCGGTTACCAAGTGCAGTAATCGATTACTTTGTTTTGGTAATCGATTACCATGTTTAGTAATCGATTACCCCCTATCAGAATGACCAGAAACCAGTTTTTATGCATGGGAAAGTTCCCATTTGGCATGATGCCCTAGGAAGTCAGTATTACGATTGGGAAACATTAATACCTTTAATGGTGGGGCTTAAGCTTGATAATTATGAACTAGAAAGGATGTAAACGAAAAAGAAATCGTTATCGTAATGTAATGAACTTCTCAAGGTTGAATGTTGATGATGTTTCTGTTATAAACAGATTGTGAGTGGGCTATTTGGTGACGTGGGTTGGTGGACTCATTTTTGGATTGATAGCTTGAGAGGTAAGCTTTTGTGTCCTCGATTTATATGCATGTTGTGTTTTTGTGAAAACATGAGATGATTATTGTTATGCTATTGAGCTGTTATATTGAGTGCAAGTGCCATATGATATGTATGTGGTGTTCCACCTAGACGGTAAGTCTGAGTATGTGGAGACATACAAGATAGTGATTTTATGGGTGAGGTACAAGATGTGTTCCTTGTACTGTAGGTTGTAGACGTATGTAATCTCTACATTTTTATTCTCAGACCAGTAGGATTATTACACACATGACATGGATATATGTTGCATTGCACAGATTTTGGAACTTATACTGTTTTACTATTTTAGAACTTATATTGCACATGTAAGTGAGCTTGGGGTGGAGAGATCCTTGAGGACCCCTTGTCTTATCGAGATTTCTTTTAGAAATCTCACCCCGTGTTGGGCACATTCTCAGGTTCAGGTACCTTGGGGGTTGATACCTATGGCGGTAGGAGGCCGGAGCTGAGTTGATTATGCATGATTGACTGCGGATATGATTGATTAGTGATTATGATTTATTTCAATATATTGTTATTGGAGTTCAGACTTGATTGGGTTTTGTTGCCTTATTTGGTGAGCATGAGGGTTGTCTGTGCCACATTGACTATATTATCTTTATCTGGACTTGAGTTGTATAATGTATCACGATTTTTGTCTGGTCTACGTGTTGTAGTTCTGTGACTAGATACACATTTATTTAATGAGGTTATTAAGTTAGTTTTAATTGCAATTTGCATATAGGCGATATTTTGAAAGAGGAATAAGTAAACAACTTAGTTAATAATGATGATCATAATTGAAAAGAAAAAGTTAGTTTCTGCATTTATTTAGCTGCGCTATTGCCATATGTATGTTTAATACGCCAGGTGCACACAGGGTGTTATATTTTATGGTAACAGAGCATTTTCTAGGGAAAAAGCCTGTATTTATTGCAATAACTTAGGATGTTTGTTGTGTGAATTGTCTGTTGTGTTCTTTTGGGTTTTACTATGATGATGCATGTGTAAGTGTGACCACATTGTGTGGGCCTGATCAACTCATTCTTTGTGTAACTTATTCAGAGTCATGGTACAACCTCAGAGGAACCGAGAGACGAGAGAGGGTCGACCTGACACGGTCCTGGCTACATTGGCTGAGATACAGGCGGCTCGACAAGCCGGCCAGGAGGCCATTAGAGTGGCCAATCAGGTGATGCTGGATGTCGTGAGAGAGGCGAACAGAAAAGCAACAGAGGATGTGCTCGAGGCAAACCGCCTGGCGAACATAACCATGATGAAGGTCATGTTATAGGAGAAGAGGACCGATCGTGTTGATTACCAGCATCCTCCGCCACTACCTCTACCGCCGCCACCACCACCACCCAGTCATCAAGATGGTCATGGAGGAGGTAGGGCACATGCTCCCGAGGAAGATAGTCAGAGTTGTATGGAGAGTGTGAGTCACCTCACAGGGATGATGCAGCCCTACTTTGAGCCCGTTGAGGATAAAGAGACTATTGATCGTCGGTTGAATGATTTCCGTAAGCATAAGCCACCTTCGTTCGATGGATCTTATGATCCTATTGTTGCTGCTAGATGGCTTCAGGCCCTAGAAAAGATGTTTAGGGTGATGAAGAGTACAGATCCCTAGAAGCTAATGTTTGCCATTTATATGCTGGAGGGAGATGCTCATGAGTGGTGGATGAACACCTCTCAGGTTTATGAGATGCAGGGTCATGTTATCCCATGGCCATTCTTTGAGGAGTTATTTCTAGGCAGATATTTTCCCTATGATACACAAGAGAGGAAACAGAGGGAATTCGAGCGGTTGGTGCAAGGCTCGATGACTGTTGACGAGTATTTGACTAAGTTCAATGAACTAGCCAAATTTGGACACTTCAGGATTGCTATGCCTACACCGGCATTCTTGGCTTCTAAGTTCCTAACTTAATGAGGAGATAGTAGATCGTGTTGCTGGTGCCGCCTCTAAAGAC
The DNA here is from genome assembly GCA_032173675.1 of Gastrolobium villosum. NCBI lineage: Eukaryota > Viridiplantae > Streptophyta > Magnoliopsida > Fabales > Fabaceae > Gastrolobium > Gastrolobium villosum. The sequence continues at coordinate 119,199 of JAVKPL010004839.1, read as the reverse complement.
TTTGGCACCTTAGTTCAGTAGTGTTGTGACATTGAGGATGTTTGCGTGGTGAGCAAAGCCAAAAAGGCCAAGATATCAGATTGAAGGGAACTGGTAGTTCCACTTCCTGGAGAAACAAGAAGTTGGGAGGAAAAGGAAAAGGGAAGCAGTTAGCTGCTAGAAAAGTGCCTGATCAGTTTAAGAGGACTTCTACTCAGGGGAGTGCAGCTAGACCTCCTATGAAAGTAAACTGGCCTTTGATGGCCGATGCATGTAAGGTGTAAAACAAAAATTTTACTGCGGAACATACATGCACTCATAGGTTCATGCTTTAAGACAGCATGATGTTACCTTGTTTTGGCCTGATCAGTCAGGGAGATGAGATGTCAGGCTTGAAGGGTTCAAACCCTCTAATGGTGATCCACACCACCGTTCGTCTATGATGCAAGAACTCTTTCTTGAAAGCCACCAGATGAACACCACAATGAGGCTTGCTATGCGCACAAGTGGTGAAGGTGGAGGCCAGGTATCCTGTTTGGAAAGGTGTACTGAGCTACCCTACAGAATGGTGCATAGATGGAGGAGAGTTGGCTAGGTTTTTCACTGAAACCTAAGGTGAGGAACATGTCATATTTATGCGCACCCTTTGGAGAGGAGGAGGGAATTCAATCATTCAAAATGAAAACAAACTTTCAAATTTCTTTGAAAGTTGCGCATGAAACAATGTGATAAGGTGGAGCTGTTGCAAAACTAACTTTGCCAACAACCTCCAATCTTATCCACATGAATTTAAATTCAAATTAATTTAAACTTAAATTCATAAACTATCATATAGTATATAGTTCTCATGCGCATAATTCATCCCTAGAAAGGGTCCAAAATACATTGAGTAGTTGCATTCAAAATTTGAATCAACTCACCCACTGATTCCCTCAACCACCAAATCTGAATGGAGGTTTGTTTTAAGTGATAAGATAACACTCTTATCACCTAAAAGTTGCGCACCAAACAGCCTAGGGAGAGCCTCCAAAGATGTTTCTTCATCCAAGGAACATGCTCCAATAAGATCCTGTCTTATCCTTTTGTTATGAAATAACTTTTCAAAACCAATTCAAATTCGAATTCAAACACTTGAATTCAAACGTTCAAACATTCAAATTCAAAATTCAAAATTCAAAATTTCAAATTTCAAATTCAAAATTCGAATTTCAAAATTCAAATTCAAATTCAAATTTCAAAATTCAAATTTCAAATTCAAAATTCGAATTTCGAAATTCAAATTCTAAATTCAAATTTCAAAATTCAAATTTCAAATTCGAAATTCGAAATTCAAATATTTGATTATTAATTTAACTAATTAAATTAATTAGTAATGGCTTGGACTATCCAAGCCCATTACTAAACTCCATGCACCACCCACTCATTTAGGTGGGCTTCCAAACAGCTTCTTGGGCTAATAACATTATTAGGCCCAATACCTTTAAAGCTAGTCCATCATGACTACAAGGTGTTAGTGTGTGACCCATTAGGTCCAACTTAGCTACTGACATAACTGGGCTTGGGCCCAACAAGCCCACAACCCAATTAATGACAACACAGAGCACTAGCAATGCTTTGTTGCCCCATAACTAGTCAGATTAATGACTTGATCAACCTATTGCATATATTTGGTTACCGTATGTATTTCCCTTCGTCTCGGTTATCTTCCCATTAACCTAGGGTAAGGAAATGTATCAACCCCTGCGGTTTAGGGTAAGCTTTATTGAAATAGGGAATCTTCAATTTACTGACTCTAAAGGCAGATCATCTCATGATCTCTTTTAATATGCATAGATTCCCGAGTCCCTGTAAATGTCATCCCGATTTCTCCGGTTTACAGATAACCTAATCTCTCACAGAGATTTGACGAATTCCTTCAGCTTATTACCCTAGCCCTGTGCCCTTTAAGGACACGCCCAACAGTATACCTATGAGTCTCCATGTTTCAGGCAGACGAGGTATACAATCAAAACATGCCTTCAAGAACACAGTCTAGGTAATAACTTCTGGTCTAAGGAAAGACATACCCAAACATAAAGAGATTACTCTAATGACACTATCTGTGAGATTTCCTCATAGAGTCTCTTTTTGGGTTTGTTCAGTGCGAGCTATACTCTTATAGATCCACCCACGACTTTAGCTAAGATATCTCCATATCTGCAGCTCATGAGGTCTTTACCTTGTATCCATATACAAGTAGATAAGTCGTACTAGTCTTTACTCGAGATCACTGATCCCCAAACTCAGTGTCTCTAGACTAGGAACATATAATTAGGAATAGACATGCAATATCCTTGAATCCTCATGATCGTGATCTCATCACAGATACTCAAGAGATACATGTTCTATTCCAAGGGGTTTATCCAGTTCCTTCATATAATATTAACAGTAATATCGAGACACAATATGAAACCGAATAAATAGTGCTTTCATTTATTTGCGACAAACAAAGTTCTACATCTAGTGTCCTTTATTTAATCAAAAGATTGTCTCTAGGACACCCATATGCTAACAAGCTCCCACTTGGCCTAGAGCCAATCAGACCTAAGTCGTATGCCCAAAGCCTCATAATGACTATCATGTTTTCTCTGAGAAACAGCCTTTGTCAGAGAATCGGCCAGGTTATCGTCTGTGGGAACATAATCCATTTTTACATCATTCCTATCAATGATTTCTCTAATCAAATGATATCTGCGGAGCACGTGTTTAGATCTTTGATGAGACCTAGGTTCCTTTGACTGCACAATGGCTCCAGTGTTGTCTCAAAGCAACTGTATGGGCTCATCCACGCTTGGAACCACCCTTAGTTCATTTACGAACTTCTTGATCCACACTGCCTCCTTAGCTGCTTCTGAAGCAGCTATGTATTCAGCCTCTGTCGTTGAGTCTGCTGTTGTCTCCTGCTTGGAACTTTTCCAAGACACTGCCCCACCATTTAAGGTGAATACGAATCCTGACTGTGACTTGCAGTCATCTATGTCACTCTGAAAGCTGGCATCAGCGAACCCTTTCACTGTTAACTCATTAACCCCACCATAGACCAGAAACGCATCCTTAGTTCTTCTTAAGTATTTAAGGATGGTTTTGACTGCCGTCCAGTGACCCTCTCCAGGGTCTGACTGGTATCTGCTCGTAATGCTTAAAGCATATGAGACATCTGGTCTCGTACATATCATGGCATACATGATGGATCCAATAGCCGAAGCGTATGGAATTCCACTCATGCGATCCTTCTCAGGCTGTGACTTAGGACACATAGCCCTTGATAGGTGTACCCCATGACTGATAGGAAGAAAACCCCTTTTCGACCCTTCCATGCTAAACCTCTTTAGCATCTTGTCAACGTACGTGGATTGAGATAAACCCAGCAGCCTCTTGGATCTATCTCTATAGATCTTTATACCGAGTATAAAGGCTGCCTCTCCCAAATCCTTCATGGTAAAGTTTTCTGAAAGCCACTCTTTCGTTATTTTTAATGTGGGGATGTCATTTCCTATTAGCAATATGTCATCTACATAGAGCACTAGGAAAACAACATTACTCCCACTAACCTTTCTGTAAACACAAGGTTCATCCTCGTTTTTGATAAAACCGTTACTCTTAACGACTTCATCAAAAAGTATATTCCAACCCTAGATGCTTGCTTTAGCCCATATATTGACCTTTGTAGTTTGCATACCATATGCTCCTGATCTTTGTTTTCAAAGCCTTCAGGTTGTGTCATGTACACTTCCTCCTTCAAGAACCCATTCAAGAAGGCGGTCTTGACATCCATTTGCCAAATTTCAGGTTGTGGTATGCTGCTATTGCAAGCATGATCCTAATAGATTTGATCATGGCAACTGGTGAAAAAGTTTCATCATAGTCAACTCCTTGTCTTTGACGATACCCTTTCGCCACCAACCTAGCTTTGTAGGTCTGAACGTTGCCATCTGCATCAGTCTTTCTTTTAAAGACCCATTTATTACCAATAGGAACTATTCCTTGTGGTTTAGGAACCAAGGTCCATACCTTGTTCTGATACATCGAATCCATTTCAGATTCCATGGCTTCAAGCCGTTTTGAGGAGTCAACATCTTTGACCGCCTCCTCGTAGTTACTTGGTTCATCATCCTCAACAGTTTGCTGATTCTCAATCACAAACCCGTACCTTTCAGGTGGATGGATGACCCTCGTAGATCTACGGAGTTGTGTGTTTACTTCTCCATTGGAGAACGTCGCCTGCGGAGCAGACTCGGGTTCCTCAATCTGTTCTTGTGGATCTTGCACTTCTTCAAGATCAATCTTACTCCCACTGCCTCCTTGAGAGATCAAATCCTTCTCAAGGAACTCAGCATTCTTTGAAACAAACACTTTGTGTTCTTCCATGGAGTAGAAGTAGTATCCCTTAGTACCTTTAGGATACCCCACAAATAGACATTTAGTACTCTTAGCACTAAGCTTGTCTGATGTCAACGCTTTGACATAAGCTGGCGATCCCCATACCCTGAGGTAACTCAGGTTGGGTCTCTACCACTCCATATCTCATATGGTGTGGTCTGAACAGATTTAGACGGTACCCTATTTAGAAGGTATGCCGCTGTGTCTAAGGCATATCCCCAAAACGATTTTGGAAGTTGAGTCTCACTCATCATAGACCTAACCATGTCTAACAAGGTCCTGTTTCTCCTTTTGGAGACACCATTTTGGTGTGGTGTGTAAGGAGCGGTAAATTGTGAGAGAATTCCATTTTCTCTCAGATAACCCTGAAACTCGTGGCTCAAATATTCACCACCACGATCTGATCGTAATGTCTTAATCATCTTGCCACGCTGTTTCTCCACTTCATTCCTAAACTCTTTGAACTTTTCAAAAGCTTCAGATTTATATCTCATTAGGTATATATACCCAAATCTTGATTTGTCATCTGTAAAGGTAATGAAATAAGAATATCCACCTCTAGCCTCAATAGACATTGGGCCACATACATCAGTATGAATGAGTTCTAATAACTCACTAGCCCTTTGACTCTCAAGCCCTTTGGGCTTTTGTTGAATCATTTTCCCAGCTAGACAAGATTCACACTGTCCATAGGATTCCAAATCCATGGAGTCCAGGTATCCATCTCTATGCATCCTAGACAATCTTGTTTCATTTATGTGCCCTAGTCTACAGTGCCAAAGATAAGATTGATTATCCGTCCTAGGTCGTTTCACATCTATATTGAGCACTTCATTTGCCATTTCCAACACATACAATCCATTTATTAAAGAAGTTGTACCGTAAACCATATCATTCAAAATGATAGAAAAAGTACCATCCCTAATACTGAAAGTATATCCATCTTGTTCTAAACAAGAAATTGAAATAATGTTTCTAGAAATTTGCGGAACATAAAGACAATTATTTAAATGCAATAAAAGGCCCGTAGGCAAAATAAGGTCAGCATCTCCAACTGAATGAGCAGCAACTCTTGCTCCATTACCAACGCGGAGATCCACCTCGTTTCTATCCAATCTCCTTGGGCTCCTAAGTACCTGCAACATATTGCAGATATGAGAACCACATCCGGTATCCAATACCCATGAGGATGGATTAGCATAAGAATAATTTATCTCAATCATGAAAATACCTGAGGCAGAAGCATCACCATGCTTCTTGTCCTTCACATTGTTCAGGTAGTCTGCACAATTCCTCTTCCAGTGGCCTTTCTTGCCACAATGGAAGCACTCAGCATCACCCTTGTCCTTAGGTGCCTTCTTACCCTTCTTCTTGCCCTTCTTCTTCTTGGATTTTCCTTTGGGCTTAAGGGGGTCACCTTTTGCAGGCTCCTTACCCTTTCCCTTGGCCTTGCTAGGCCCACCAATCAAAAGAGCCTGTGTCCTATCCTTCTTGATAGACACTTCAGCTGTTGTTAACATGCTTAACAACTCAGGCAAGCTCACTTGCATCCCATGCATATTGTAATTCATGATGAATTGACTGAAGGAAGGTGGAAGTGAGGTGAGGACTAAGTCATTACTTAGCTCGGCATCCATGATGAAGCCTAGGTTTCCTAGCTTCTCAATCAGCCCGATCATCTTGAGAACATGGCTGGCAACAGACATGCTCTCAGTCATCCTACAAGAGAACAGTTCTCTTGAGGCCTCATACCTCTCATGCCTGCCTTTAATATCATACAACTCTTTGAGATGTACGATAATAGAGGGAGCATCCATATGCTCATGCTGCTTTTGCAGTTCAGGCGACATGGATGCCAACATGATGCATACTGCCATCACATTGTCATCCAAGTGCTGTTGATGGGTTACGAAATCAAATTCCGCAAACCCTTCTTCCCCTTCCCGTGGAGCTACGGGTATTACAGCATCTAAAACGTAGGCAATCTTTTCGGCCCTTAGAACTATTCTTAGGTTCCGATACCAGTCCATAAAATTCGAACCGGTCAGTTTATTCGTATCGAGTATTGAACGCAGTGACAGTGGATTAGTCATACTATAAGCTGAAAAGGATGTAAAGATAGTTTTAGTTAATATACGGTTATGTAGTTAAAAGCAAATTATTAAAGACTTGAAATAATTTTCCCCTCCCACTATTTTATCTAAGTCAATGACCCTTCTTTTTGACTTAGGGTTAATCTACTTTAGATTTTACCTTAGTGGGATTAAGAGTGCGATTATTTATTTTAACCTCCGTCTGAGACCGCAAGATTAATTTAAATAAAGGGTTGATCTTTATCAACTGTATCTTATACCCTCTCTTAACATTAGGTTGACAACTCTTTGTCACTTAGTGGTGCATCTCATGCAACCAACCTAGCACCATTACCCTAAGCACATAAGCCCGGCTGTGCCTGCAACTTATGTCTTAGTTAAGCATTAAACCAGCACCCTAAGTGTCTTACACTTCAAACACTACTCTAGCCCAACGAAATAGTGGGTCCCAACTGAGTTGTGGAGCACCACTATGTAGAAGAGTCTTGAGTAGCATTGGTGGTGGGAGGTAATCATATGCTTAATTATTTATTCCTTTTAAGGGTTCCTTTTATCTTGGGGTTAATTAGGTCCCATCAAACGCATATTGTAAGTTATCATGCTAGTCGTTACCTATGCCAAACATCTATCGGTATACACTAGTCGCTTTTGGACAAACATAATAACCATACAAAATGCGGTTTGCCCAATTCATGCATACTAGACGTTCTAATCATACATGCATATAAACAGTTTATATTGAGATAGCCATGGTGCTCGCGCTTTTGTCCTTTTTGCTTCTTTAAGCAACGGCCGCTTGTCGTCTATATGCCACTAGCCTATTTCTCTAATTACAAATAATTAAAGAAACTCCATAACATTTTGGAAGAACAAAATTACAAAATTTAAATTACAAATACACTTGTAAATTAAAATGCGCGATTACACATAAATTTAAAATTCAAAAAATTCAAATCCGGGCACCATGACCATCCCCTTCCTCTTTGTACCTGAAAAGTTCAAAACTTGCAAACACAAACATTATATTATCACATAACATTTTCACATGTATTTTGACATTTAACATTTAAACATCAAAATAACATCAAGATTCATAATCTTAAATTTCTCATTGGCCGAATTTAAAAACAATTTCAATTCAAATTTTGTTAATTCTTTCTTAAAGAAAACAAAATTAAACCATGCATGTAGCCATAAATCTCCAAATGGTCGAATCATATAGGTAACTATATGATAAATTTTGTCTCAAAATTTCATGCATATAGACATGACACAATTCATGGAGAAAAATAAGAAATCATTCAAGGCACTCTTAGTACCCTCCATGGCCGAATCTCCCTTTCAAAAAGGGTGTTCCTTTTAAAACTTTCATAAAGAAAAAGAAACTAAACCATGATGCATAATGTTTTATGAACACAGAATCAAATTTTCATGTTCATAAAAACAAAAACTTTAACACTTTAAAGGATTTGTGATTCAAAATCCACATGCAGAATTTAAACTTTAACCCTTTAAAGATTTTTGACCGTGAAAAACTCTTTTCACAAACAAGGTACCATCACCCGTCGATGGTAAAGCAACCGGGCTCTGATACCACTTGAAAGTAAACTGGCCTTTGATGGCCGATGCATGTAAGGTGTAAAACAAAAATTTTACTGCGGAACATACATGCACTCATAGGTTCATGCTTTAAGACAGCATGATGTTACCTTGTTTTGGCCTGATCAGTCAGGGAGATGAGATGTCAGGCTTGAAGGGTTCAAACCCTCTAATGGTGATCCACACCACCGTTCGTCTATGATGCAAGGACTTTTTCTTGAAAGCCACCAGATGAACACCACAATGAGGCTTGCTATGCGCACAAGTGGTGAAGGTGGAGGCCAGGTATCCTGTTTGGAAAGGTGTACTGAGCTACCCTATAGAATGGTGCATAGATGGAGGAGAGTTGGCTAGGTTTTTCACTGAAACCTAAGGTGAGGAACATGTCATATTTATGCGCACCCTTTGGAGAGGAGGAGGGAATTCAATCATTCAAAATGAAAACAAACTTTCAAATTTCTTTGAAAGTTGCGCATGAAACAGTGTGATAAGGTGGAGCTGTTGCAAAATTAACTTTGCCAACAACCTCCAATCTTATCCACATGAATTTAAATTCAAATTAATTTAAGCTTAAATTCATAAACTATCATATAGTATATAGTTCTCATGCGCATAATTCATCCCTAGAAAGGGTCCAAATACATTGAGTAGTTGCATTCAAAATTTGAATCAACTCACCCACTGATTCCCTCAACCACCAAATCTGAATGGAGGTTTGTTTTAAGTGATAAGATAACACTCTTATCACCTAAAAGTTGCGCACCAAACAGCCTAGGGAGAGCCTCCAAAGATGCTTCTTCATCCAAGGAATATGCTCCAATAAGATCCTGTCTTATCCTTTTGTTATGAAATAACTTTTCAAAACCAATTCAAATTCGAATTCAAACACTTGAATTCAAACGTTAAAAGATTCAAATTCAAAATTCAAAATTTCAAATTTCAAATTCAAAATTCGAATTTCAAAATTCAAATTCAAATTCAAAATTCAAAATTCAAATTTCAAATTTCAAATTTCAAATTCAAAATTCGAATTTCGAAATTCAAATTCTAAATTCAAAATTCAAATTTCAAATTCGCAATTCGAAATTCAAATATTTGATTATTAATTTAACTAATTAAATTAATTAGTAATGGCTTGGACTATCCAAGCCCATTACTAAACTCCATGCACCACCCACCCATTTAGGTGGGCTTCCAAACAGCTTCTTGGGCTAATAACATTATTAGGCCCAAAACCTTTAAAGCTAGTCCATCATGACTACAAGGTGTTAGTGTGTGACCCATTAGGTCCAACTTAGCTACTGACATAACTGGGCTTGGGCCCAACAAGCCCACAACCCAATTAATGACAACACAGAGCACTAGCAATGCTTTGTTGCCCAGCATATATTTGGTTACCGTATGTATTTCCCTTCGTCTCGGTTATCTTCCCATTAACCTAGGGTAAGGAAATGTATCAACCCCTGCGGTTTAGGGTAAGCTTTATTCGAAATAGGGAATCTTCAATTTACTGACTCTAAAGGCAGATCATCTCATGATCTCTTTTACTATGCATAGATTCCCGAGTCCCTGTAAATGTCATCCCGATTTCTCCGGTTTACAGATAACCTAATCTCTCACAGAGATTTGACGAATTCCTTCAGCTTATTACCCTAACCCTGTGCCCTTTAAGGACACGCCCAACAGTATACCTATGAGTCTCCATGTTTCAGGCAGACGAGGTATACAATCAAAACATGCCTTCAAGAACACAGTCTAGGTAATAACTTCTGGTCTAAGGAAAGACATACCCAAACATAAAGAGATTACTCTAATGACACTATCTGTAAGATTTCCTCATAGAGTCTCTTTTTGGGTCTGTTCAGTGCGAGCTATACTCTTATAGATCCACCCACGACTTTAGCTAAGATATCTCCATATCTGCAGCTCATGAGGTCTTTACCTTGTATCCATATACAAGTAGATAAGTCGTACTAGTCTTTACTCGAGATCACTGATCCCCAAACTCAGTGTCTCTAGACTAGGAACATATAATTAGGAATAGACATGCAATATCCTTGAATCCTCATGATCGTGATCTCATCACAGATACTCAAGAGATACCTGTTTTATTCCAAGGGGTTTATCCAGTTCGTTCATATAATATTAACAGTAATATCGAGACACAATATGAAACTGAATAAATAGTGCTTTCATTTATTTGCGACAAACAAAGTTCTACATCTAGTGTCCTTTATTTAATCAAAAGATTGTCTCTAGGACACCCATATGCTAACATCCTACTCCCAGGTGTACAAGATGTTGGAGATTCCATGTTAGGCCATGTGCCACTGGTCATGTTATTTGCTTTCATTGTGGCAAGGAGAGCCACTATGCCAGAGATTGTCCTACTTCGGCCGCGAGAGCTGCAGCGGTTCAGGCGATTCCATTGCAGATGTTTCCTACTGCACCTATAGCGGCACCTGTTGTGCCACTAGCCACGAGCCAAGTATATACCTTGGATCGTCAGCAATAGGACAGAGCTCTGAACCTTGTGAGAGGTACCATTTCGATTGGTAGTCATGTTATTGATGTATTGTTTGATTCCGGGACTACGCTTTCTTTCATCGCGATCCCGATTATTGTGGGGCTTGAGTTACCTATTCCTGTGCTTTCTCCACCGTTGTGATTTACTACCACCACGAGAGAAAAACGTGATACTACCTCTGTACATCGAGATGCCGTGTTTCAGTGGGATGGCCGTGAGTTTTTGGTAGATCTGATAAGATTGCCGATGGCTAATTTGGAGATCATCCTGGGCATGGACTGGTTGTCCAGGAATTATGTGATGATTGATTATTGTGCTAAGAAAGTGGTGATGTCTCCGTGTGATTCCACTGCCAATTTCTCGCCTTATATATCAATACTGCAAGCTATGAGAGCCTTGAGATCAGGGGCATATGGTTATGTCATGTTGAGAGGTTTGGTGAGTGGGACACAGGAGGATATCACTGGTATTCCTGTGGTGAGGGAATTCCTCAAGGTGTTTCCTGAGGAGATTCCTTAGTTTCCGTCACAAAGGGAGATAGAGTTCTCCATTGATCTATTTTTTGGTATGGGGCCTATTTCATTAGCTCAAACCGGATGTCTCTATCGGAGTTAGCATAATTAAAGAAGCATATTAATGATCTGTCCGCGAAGAACTTCATTCGACCGAGTGTGTCTCCATGGGGAGCACTGATCATTTTTGTTAAGAAGAAAGATGGGACTATGCGATTGTGCGCCGATTACAGACAGCTAAACAAGGTGACAATCAAGAACAAATTTCCCCTCCCTCATATTGATGATCTGTTGGATCAACTTAGGGGTGCTTGCATGTACTCGAAGATTGATCTCCGGTTTGGATAGCATCAGATTCGGGTCAAGCCAGAGGATGTCCCTAAAATCGCGTTTCGTTTGAGATACGGTCATTATGAGTATTTGGTGATCCCGTTTGGACTCACCAATGCACCGGAAGTGTTAATGGATTACATGAACCGTATTTTATGGCCGTATTTAGATCGGTTTGTGATCGTCTTCATCAACGATATCTTGATTTACTCCAAGACGGAGGAGGAGCATGCAGAGCACTTGAGGATTATGTTGCAGGTGCTGAAGGAGAAAAAGCTTTGTGCAAAGCCTTCAAAGTGTGAGTTTCCTTGGGCATGTGATTTCTGCAGAAGGAGAAGCGGTGGACCCAAACAAGATCGAGGTTGTGATGGATTGGGAGAGACCCAAAACAATTACTAAAATTAGGAGTTTCTTGGGTTTGGCAGGTTACTATAGGAGGTTCATTGAGGGATTCTCCAAAATGATTTTGCCATTGACTCGCCTTACTCGGAAGGAGACTCCATTTGTGTGGAATCACGAGTGTGAGGAATACTTTCAGGAGTTGAAGGAGAGGTTGACAACTGCACCAGTGTTGATCCTTCCTGATCCTGTGGAGAAGTTTGAGTTATATTGTGACACCTCTAGTAAGGGGCTGAGCTGTATGTTGGTGCAGACTCAAAGAGTTGTTGCTTATGCTTCGAGGCAGTTGAAGCCTCATGACGAGAACTACCCGACTCATGATTTGGAATTGGCTGCGATTGTCTTTGCCTTTAAAATTTGGAGGCATTATCTTTGTGGCATGAAGTTTGCCGTGTTCAGTGACCACAAGAATTTGAAGTATCTGTTTGGCCATAAGGAGTTGAACATGAGACAAAGAAGATGGATAGAATTTCTGAAGGACTACGACTTTGAGTTGAAGTACCACCCAGGAAAGGCTAATTTGGTAGCTGATGCTTTGAGATGGAAATCCATGAATCTATCCAGTTTGATGATGGGTGACTTTGATGTGATTGAGAAGTTTCGAGATCTGACGGTGACCTCTTTATTTGGGGGTTCACTACTTGAGATGGAAACAACGATTGTTATTAATGAGCTAATGGAGAAGATTAAAGAGGCGCAAGTGCAAAGAGAGTATCTTGATTATGTAAAGAACCAAGATGGTGTGTCTTGGAATGAAGATAGTTTGCTGATGTTTCAGAAGAGGATTGTCGTTCCTAGAGGGCCATTGACTGAGGAGATGATGATATAGGCTCATAAGGGCCAATCCACTGTCCACCCTGGGGCTACAAAGATGTATCAAGACTTGAAGAGGAATTTCTGGTGGTCGGGCATGAAAAAAGACATATCTGTGCACGTGTCCAAGTGTTTGATATGCTAGAAAGTGAAGATTGAACACCAGAGACCGTCTGGTAAGCTTCAACCTCTTGAGATATCGCAGTGGAAATGGGAGAGCATTTCCATGGACTTCGTAATGGGACTGCCTAAGTTTCAGGCTGGTTGTGACTCTATCTGGGTCATTGTGGACAGATTGACTAAGTTTGCCCATTTTCTTCGGGTAAATGTGAGCTTCGCTATAGAGAAGTTGGCCAAGTTATATGTTAGCGAGATCGTGAGGCTTCATGGGTGCCCGAGAGTATCATTAGTGATAGGGACCCGAAGTTCACATCTCGGTTCTGGGAGGCGCTGCAGGGAGCTTTTGGTACTTAGTTGAGATTGAGTACAACCTATCACCCTCAGACTGATGGACAGACTAAGCAGAACATCCAGACATTGGAGGACATGTTGAGGGCTTGCACATTGGAGCATGGCTCAGCATGGGATCGGTACCTACCATTAGTTGAGTATTCGTACAACAACAGCTTTCATGCTAGCCTGGGCATGGCACCCTACGAGGCGTTGTATGGTAGGAGGTGTCGGACTCCTACCTGTTGGTCGGAGGTTGGAGATAGAGAGTTGTTTGGCTTGGACTTTTTCCAGGATACCACCCAGCAGATCCAGATGATCAGAGAGAAGCTGAAACAGGCTCAAAATCGCCAGAAGAGTTACTACGACAACAAGTATCGGCCACTGGAGTTCAGTGACGGTGAGCACGTGTTTGTGAGACTTTCACATGTCACTGGTGTTGGTCGGGCCCTTGGAGTGAGGAAGCTTAGCCCGAGATTCATAGGGTCGTACCAAATTCTTGGTAGGGTAGGGCCTGTTGCCTACCGGTTTGCCTTGCCTCCGAACTTGGCCAACATCCATGACGTGTTTCACTTGTCTCAGCTTCGGAGATATATAGCGGATCCCTCTCATATTGTGCAACCGGATGATGTGGAGGTCCGGGAGAACTTAAAGACTCCGTCGGACCACTCAAGATTCTTGATTGTCAAAAATGAGTTGGTGGAATTTTATTGATTTAAATTTGTAATTAGAACCCAATTCTGTTTAGGTCTGGACCACCCTAACCCAGTTTGGATGGGTTTAAAACGGTTCGTTTAGGAAACTTGTCGTCAGTATCTTTTTGAGAGTTTGTACGATCGACAAATTGTCTATGGAGATTAATCTACATTTTTCTGTTCTTCTTCTTCTTTTTCTCTTTAATTTTGAATTATGTTTATCTTAGCTATGCTAGGATAAGTACCATTTAATCAACCTAAGGGTAATGGATTACATGGATTAGTCTAGAGGATCTGCATTTTTATTTTAATCAGATTTGTTTCTCTTCCAAACTCAGATTGGTATCGTACGATTGTGAATATTCAATATGAGATTCGCGATTGCAATTATGAAAAGAGATTAATCATCAGATTTGATGATTAGATTGATTAACCCTATGACCTTAAGTCAAATAGGCTAATACTCTGCGATTATATGAGCAGAAGCACCGTGTTTGACTAAACGCTTGGTGATCGCTTAGAGAGGGTTCTTAATTGAAAACAAGGATTTTAATTCAATTGAGATCAATCACTATTTTGGTATCTTTTTATCCGAGGAAAGACGTCTTAGGAATCCTAGCCTTAGGTTGGTTGTTTTAATTAAAATTTTCAATTTCAATTTTTACGTTCTATTTAATTCTAATTCAAAGCGAACAACACCCCCCTTTTATCTTCTGTTTTAATTTGCGATTGAAACCCTTGATATTTTCCTGAGAGACGATTCAAGTTTGCACTATACTATAAATTTTTATAAACTTGATTTATTTTATTTGTGCGAGTTCGACAGCTCGTGTTACTTCTCAGAAGTTACGTTCACCAAAATGTTATCTGCCAGGCATAACTAGATCAGGCTTTGCGCTTTTCAATCGTCTCTAGTCCACGCCTTCAACTCCTTCGACTTGCCTCCCTCTAACGTTCTGTCACCAACAGTTTACGTGGGTACCGATAGCTTCTCATCTTCGATCACGTGCCACACATCCCTGTCAACAAGCAAAACCTCCACCTTCAATTTCCATAAATCGAACCCCTTTCTTTCGAGCTTTTCAACCTTGATTCGTGATTGGCCAGTCAACATCCTTCCCAAATCAATTTCATAGTTTTCTCTATACCAAGAAAAAACCCCAAATCGCGAAACCCCCAATCTACCACATGAACCCGGGTAGCAAAACCAAAGCTATTAATACCAAATGTTGGAAATCGACAATCACACACAAATCGCATGCGAAGTATGAGCCATATCCAACAAGGGCCCACAATCGTCTTTCTGCTGACCTCGACAACACGAGCCTTCATCAACATGCGTAGTATGAGCCATACCCAACAAACTCGTCTCAAATAGGTAACTACAGTCGGTGTATATATGTATATATATGGGGTAGGATCCTTTGACACCAGTGTCAAATTTGAAATTTGACACATCATCTGAGAGCCATTAGATCAAAAATGATCAACGACTCCGATTTGTAAGCATGTGACACCGTCGATATTTTTTTATCTAATGGCTCTCAGATGAGGTGTCAAACTTCAATTTGATACTGGTTTCAAAGGATCATATATATATATATATATATATATATATATATATGTTTTATAAGAGTTATGTTGTAGGAAAAGTGATTGTGTTATGTTATAGAGATTCGTTTTGCGCGCCGAAATTTTTTTTTGCTGCGGGCCCCACAAAATATTGTGTGTGTAGGAAATTTTATAAGGTCATGTTACATGATAGATGATAAACCCTATATATATATATATATATATATATATATATATATATATATATATATATATATATATATATATATATTGTCAATCATGTAATTTTAATATATCCATAATGTTTCTGGAGGAAACATAATTAATGTTATAGAAACACAAGGTGGATATTACTTAAGTTTTGGACCAAAACAAATGTGATTAAAATCAGGGGTCAGCATGTGAGGCAATGTAATAGACTCCTAATAGTATTTAAAAACACTTATAAGTATTATAAATTATAAATTTTGTTATGTTTATATTTGCTAACAAGTCTGATATTTTATTCAGACTATATTTACAGGCGGTGATCTGAAATTGATATATTGCTATTCTGAAATTATTTTAATAAAAGTTAAGCTAACATTGCTTAACGAACTAAGAATCACGCGTACGGCCATCTCAATTGTTTTGTGATTTGTATGCGAGTGAATTGCGTTGCGTGGTTGAACATGACACGCACATGCGGTTGACATGTCCAACAATACGGCCGACTGAATTGTTTTATGATGATATAAAAGCGAAGGATTTGACTAATAGGGATCCAATGACTTCGGTTATGAAGAATAGCAATTTTGCACCCCATTAGAAAAGACCGAAATAATAATTTTTTTCATATCAGCATGGTAATGTTGCATCCCTCAAAAATAAAAAGTATTGCATGTGATATAATGATCTTGCATTTCGAAAAAAATTAAATTAAATTGTTTTCTTTTTCATATTAAAACTCACGTTAAAAAATAAATAAATTCAAATTTAGTCATCATTTCTCGCTACATGCATCATAACATTATTATACTTCATTAAAATGGAAAAGCACAATAACAAACAAGAAAATCTTCATCTAGATTAATTAAGTGGTTTTTTAGCATTTCATCTCATAAAAAAAATGCATTCAAATAAGTAGTTATTTCGATCAGTGCAGCAATTTGCATTCAACAAATATCATTGGGAAAAGTGTTTATCCTTTTAAATGAAATAATTTATATCATTTCAATTTCACAAAGAGGTCGGACCGACACCTTCATTTTTTTATCAATTCTCTGTCCTCCTTTATCTATCTTTTTCTCTCTCTTAAAATGACACAATTTTACATCTTTAAAATGATACACAGTTTACCCAATATCATTAGTTCAATATTATTTGTATATAGCACCAGTGGTGGAGCTACGTTGGTGCCAGCAGGTGCCTTGGCACTGGCTAATTTAGCCACGTTTATTTAGCTACGTTTGAAACGTAGCAGATCGTATTTCAAGTTTTTTAAAAATTAGCCACGTTTAGTCATAGTTAAATAACCATGGTAACAGCTGAATATTTTGGCACTAGTTTGAATACATTGCTGGCTCCGCCACTGTATAGCACAGTAGACAAGACATTTCTTGTTAGCATGCCGTTTTTGCATTACTAAAAAATTTAAATATCGTTGCATAAAAAAAGGTAATATGTCATCATTTTCCTCTGTAGCATGACATTCTCGGATGAAAAAAAAATTTATTATTGCCTCCATGAGTGCATCACATTCTTGCATTAAAAAACCCCAGATACTTAAAAACAATCGATTCTCAGCTTGCCAGATGGTTGAACGGTGACTTATCTGTGTTCCAGTTCATATTGTTACTTCTTCAATCATGGTCACTTTGATATACTTCCTCCATATAAATATGCATTGTCTATTTATTTAAATTATAATAAATTTATTTTTTTTCTTTGAGATATTCTAAATTGTATGAGATGACACCGAACAGTTCAATAAGTGAGGATGTGTACTTAAGATAGAGGAATATGTTGCCGTAGTTCTA
The DNA here is from genome assembly GCA_032173675.1 of Gastrolobium villosum. NCBI lineage: Eukaryota > Viridiplantae > Streptophyta > Magnoliopsida > Fabales > Fabaceae > Gastrolobium > Gastrolobium villosum. Next base: position 101,793 of record JAVKPL010004839.1, on the reverse strand, counting down.
GAAGGTGGTTATTTGAATACAGGAAAAGAAATATTTTGTGACGTGAACATTTTATCTTTTTAACAATGATTTTCTCGTATTGCATGAGAATTCAATTCTCATGTTGTGACTCAAGTAGTAGTGAGTCCCACACTTATTAAAAAAAAAAACACTTGCACGCAAATCGAAGAGTCACAACATGAGAATTGAATTCTCATGTAATATGAGAAAATATTTTCCCTTTTAACAAAGGCCAATTTGAACGGTCCATAACAATGAGGATGATTTGAGACAATATATAATATACATCTATATTCAATGGTTAGGTATTACGGGTGTTCGTTATCTGGATTGGATCGGTTTTGAAAGTAAAAATCATCTGATCTAATCTTTTCGATTTGATCCTGTAATTATTCATTTAATTTGAATTTTTTTCAAATCTGATCAAATCCAATTCAATTTTGCGATTCTTTTTTCAATTTTTGATTAATCCGGTTGTCAATTTTTCGGTTCGGCGACCGTGTTTTGGATCAGTTGATGAATATTCCTATTAGATATTTCTTCCAAAATATTATTATATGAGTATAGTAAACTAGTGCAATATTGATACATCAACTTGTCTTTGTATCCGTGCTTCTTAGTTCTTACTTAGGGATTAAATGTCAAACTTGTCGGGGAACCGATCATATGGCTTTCATATTATATTGGCAGTACCATTATTTCACTTTTAACACATACTATATGACAAATAGATAACTATTAAACATCCTTTATGACCTTTCCCATACCAACTCTGAGTAGCGCCCAGTCCCGTTGGATAGAAATGGAACAAAAACACGATTGCCACTTATCACTGCATCTATTGGCTCCTCCATTTATCATTGTTAGTTTTTTCTGATTTGTACAGTGAGGTTTAGGCATAATATTTTGGAAGATTCTCTTGTTGGTAAGAATCCTTTGCTCTTGATGTGTAAACGGACAACGAGCTCCTTCTAGAAGTGTGAGTTGTTCGGGTCAGGGTCATGTGGCATTGTGTGATAGCTGCTAAAGTGGTCCCCACTTGTCACTATTACCTGTCAACGTTACTGATTCTGAATGCATCACTAAATACTAATCAGCTATTCCAGCAATGAGTTATTAATTGAGGCCTAGCACTTTCAGTACTCATACTGATACAATTGTTTTTTCAAAAAACTAAGATTGGCCACAAATTGATTGATATTCTATTTAAGGGGTTTGCGGTTCTCAGGCAACAAAAATATTTATTCTTCTCCAGCAGATAGTAAATCACGGTGGGGTCATCATGTTTTTTTTTGAGAAAAAAATAAATAAAATTTTTTCTCTGTATTTATTGTATAAGAATACATTTTCTTGCGGAGAAATATTTTTCCTTTATTTAAAAAAATCATATTATCATTTAGTAATACAAGAATCTTATACTAATTTTAAATGAAATTATGAATATCAATCATTTTAATTCAGAAGTATCGTATATATAAATTTTAATAAAAAATAGGTAAAACTTTTTTTTTTGATAAACAAATTAAGTAAAACTTTACTTACATCCCTTATAGCTGTAGTGTATATCGGTTAATCTCGTGTAATTTTAAATTTATCACTTAAATCAGAGGTCATTATAAATTATATCACTCAATCCTTTGAAAGTAAAAAGAAAAAAAGAATGTTTACCAAAAAAAAAAAGCTATAAGGGATGTATGTAGAGTTTTTGAATAGCAGAATACCCTTAATTAGTAAACAAAACACAAATTATAAATGAAATATCAAAACTCTAATTAAAACTTAAATCTTAAAATATTATATAAATCTAGTATTAAAAAATAATTCATTTGCGAAATAATTTTTTTTTTTTTTATAAACCATTTGCGAAATAATTAAATAGTAGGTATTACGCGAAAATCTCAAATAATATTCTTAATTGTTTTCTCCGTTATATGAATTTTTGTTAAAAATAAAGCATACATTTTTAAAATATTCTTTAAATCTTTTCAATCAATAGAAAATTATTGAATTCAATTTTTTAAGAATTTTTCAAACAATGATTGAATTAATTAAATTTTCAAACATAATCTTTAAATTTAAAAAATTAAGTTAATCATAACAAAATTTGGATAAATGATATTTTGTATATTATAACAAAAATTTGTCAACAAATACAGAGCAACATATGCCGATTGGTTTATATGAAAAAAAAAATCATTTAAAATTTAAAAGATGGAGAAATCTATATCATATACAAAATTATAATATTAGTCAATATTTTTAGCAATATATTGGTAAATATTTAGATATCCAAATAATAAGTTTGATTGTAACAAATCTTCTTTTATAAACATCGTAACACCCCGTTGGTTTATGGTAATAAAAGCATTATTTATGGTATTAAACAACAGAACGCTTACTAGAAGTATCACTATAGTTTACTATTAACTATGTGACTTTACTTTTTCTCTTTATATTCTTTCATGTAGTTGCCTTATTTTATTTATTATTTAGATTAGATTATATACAGTCCCATAAAGCATTATTTATGGTATTAAAAAACATAACGCTTACTAGAAGTATCACTATAGTTTTCTATCAACTACGTGACTTAACTTTTTCTTTTATATTCTTTCATGTAGTTGTCTTATTTTTTTGATTACTTAGATTAGATTATATACAGTCCCCTAATTATACAGAATTCTTACTTGACTTAAACTCAATCAGTTACATCATCTATAATGAATCATCTGCCCGAATATAATAATGGTATTATTTCTAAAAGAAAATGGACAATTGGACTCAGTAGGGATCAAAGTCCCACTGTATTACAACACCTTATAGACAACGAATCCAATTTAAATAAAATATAAACAAACATCCAAAATATGGCTTCGTGCCATTTACTAACATCACACCTTTTAGCAAACAGACCTATTTACATCTCTGACAACTTTATACAAATATATTCATGTAAACACTATTACAAAACAAAAATGTCTTTCCAATCCTCTGCTATGTACACTGCTTTGATTCCCATGCATGGGCTCCTTGCTCAAGGATCTCTCCTCAATCTCAGAAATACCTGAAATATGATCTCCAAATATGGTAAGATTCAACTATCTCAATAAGCTTGGAGTTTATGAAAAAGTCTCCGCCCATGAATTCACTTCCTACATAACATCTTAAATTCCAAAACATAGATAACAACCTATAGTCTCTTAATAACACTTAGATATTATACACCATCAAACAATCATGCTCATACATATATATATATATATATATATATATATATATATATATATATATATATATATATATATATATTATATATATACATCACTCTTTATAATTGAGTTCATTTCTCGTAATATTAATATATATATATATATATATATATTTTGAACTCAACAACCACCAAATATTCTACACCTTAGAATTTACCAACCACATCACAATAATCAATGTATTTACATCTATACACTATTCATTAATCCGTATATTACAGCATCTTAAATGCTCACATCGATTTCAAAACAATATATTACTGTTGCAATTTCGGGAAGTGGACCAGTCGTAAAAGAAATAAAGTGTACTAAGTACGAGATCGTTTCAAAAGAATTAGAATTTCAAGCACTAGTATTCGCTATTTACACTTAAGTTAGACCATCAATTAAGAGAATTAAATAAGATTGAATTCAGAATCAAAAATCAAACTAAAAGTAACAAGCAAGAAGATAAATATGAGTTTCTTAACAACCAAGAAATCATAGTTTGGGATTCGACTTCCCCCAATTTCCTCTTTATGTTTTAAATTAAATACTTAATTAATCACCTTTTTTATATTGTCAATCCATCCATTCCTCTAAATTAACTAAGACGCAATCCTTTGACATCGTAATTCTTTACTTTCTTTAAAGAATCCTAGTTCCCCATTGTTCTTCAAAGAAAATAAGCATTAGATCCAAGAATCATAAAGACGGCACAAATTAATAATGAATGAGTCAAACCAAATTCATATACCAACATTCATATTGTCATATACGAATCCTAATTCAATCTACAAGAACAACTCATAGAACGCATTAAGAAAAGTCACATTCATTCAATATAAAAAGGGAAAATCACATTAAAAATTAATTCAGAAACAAAGATTCAATTGGGTTCCGTCTAAATCTAACTACAAAAAATATCTAGCCTAACATGGTGAAATCAAGAAAACAAAAAAGCTTCCTCAAACTCCATTGATGTGATAGCCCGATGAATCTTCAAGGTCTCAAACTTAATCCTGATTCCAACCCGTCTCCAGCTCTCAAAAGCATTAAATACTTGCTCCTCCGATGAAAACTACGCCTCTAGGGTCAAGTTCTGTAAAAGACTCATTAAGAATAGCTTAAACAGGTGTATGAATTCTTGTTTTAGGTGAAAATCACATAATGGGCTTTAATTGGACTGCAACTGGGTGATAAATGGGCTGGAGCACGTTAAAACGCACTATTTTGACGACAAAAATATGGTTTCATATGTTGGCCATAACTTGAGTTTTACTCGTCCAATTGATATTATCTTGGTTTCGTTGGAAAGATAAAAGAGATATCTACAACTTCTATGAGAACACGAGATCCAAATCCATCATCTTGGATATAAAAAATTGGCTGAAAGATAGATTTAGGGAGATTTTCACTAAATGGATGCTCCTCATTTATTGCTTTAAGTCTTTCAAGCTTAACTATTTCTACAATGTTCGAATGAAACTCGATTTTCCTACAAAAAAAGCAAAAATATTCACATAAGTTAATAATTCAAACTCCATTCTTTTTAGCCAAATAACTCTATGTTTTCGTGCTTTTGACTAGATATAAGATTTTTTTAATCCTTAAAAACATGAAAAACTATGGGTTTATCAAATAATTGCCAGACTTCGAATATTGTTGTCCCCAACATTCAATTAAAAACAAAAATATGGGAAAGGAGATGGATTCACATGCAATGAATTTTTAACAAGAAACTCAACCAGTATCAAAATTATGGAGTATTCAGACTTAATGTAAAAAGGTAATGAGGTACCAAATCAAGCAAACACTCCACAAGTCATAGAATTGTAACAAGAATTCTCAAGATAAAGAGCAAGAACTAAACTAAAATACCCCCTCACTATAATTTTTAATTCACTTACACTAAAGTGTCTGAGAGTGTATGTTTCGCTCATTCTTCACTAAATTAACATTACCATAGGTTTGGTTATATTATGACTCTCCACCATCTCAATACTATACAAAGTAGATCAAGAGTTCTTTTATTAAGGATGTAACGTGGCCTGGCTATAAGGAAAGGAAATAAATGGAAAAAAGTGGCTCTACATTAGAAATCAGATTCAAAGATGAATGAACATCATTGTATAACATATTTACTAACATGTTTTCTTTTTATCTTCTAATTTTTCCCATTTTGTGCTTTTTCACTTATTTTTATTCACACTTTTTCAATAAGAAGACTTTTTTCATTTTTCAATTTTTTTTCATTTCTCCTATTTCTTTTTTTTCTATGTATGTTCATATATTTTTTTTCATTTAACCACATCATGTTTTCTTAACTTTTGCCTTTTCTACCTTTACCTTTCTATACATCAAAAATTCAATTATGACAATTATGTTCAATTTCTCACTCTAAATCTAAAATCTAAATCTAATTTGAGTGAGGATGTGTATGAGGAGTAACTATTCATAGGTGTAGGTCATCAAAGAATAATTAAGCCTAGGCTCAAGGGGCTTAACCAAAGGGATTAATAGTCAGGGTGGCCATTTGGCTATCTAGTTACAAGAAATAAAATGTCTCTACCATCTCAACAAGTATATACCACAGACCATCTCAAGCAAGAAACAAAGCAAGTTCTAGAGTGTTTCATGTAGTGAAGTGCGCACCAAAAAAAATAATATATGTTCAGGGTCAAAAGCTCACGGCTATAGGTGCAAGACTAATTTCCTACTCTCTATCCAAATCACTCTAAGTTACTCTCCTAATGTTCCAGTGAATTATTAAACTTAATCACAAAGATTCTCATCAATTCATAGAAAAATAATAAGTACATCATAACACTCTTGATCAAGATACTAATAAATTTTCCTATAAATAATCTATTTATGCACTTATGCTAAACAAAATATATAATTTTTTTTCACCAAAAATAATAATGGAGATGGGGGAAACAACAAACTAACTCAAAAAAAATTAACACAAGAAAAATAAAAAGTTGAGATAGTTCCCTATTTTAGCCAGATAACTCAGTGTATGCTCCTAAAGTCCTCTCCAACATCGTAGTGTAGCAGATAATATCTTGTATTCCTTCATTCCCAGATTTAATATATTGTTGTCTTCAGCAAACAAATTAAATCTACAACATCACAAAAAATAACACTTTCTGGAAGAACATGAGCATGAATGTTACAGAGGTTAGAAAGGTTAGCTAAAAAATGTTAGGGTATTAAGCTCAACATCTCCTAATTATTCAAAATAGACTAAAAACAATAAAGGAAAACTAAAATGAAAATAATCGAAAGCATAAAATTTTTGGGTTGCCTCCCAACAATCGCTTGTTTAACGTCACGAGCTTGACGTACCTTCCTATGATTATAGTGGCTCAAAGTATGTGCTTGGTGATGACCATACCCCTCGGTAAAATATAGTGTCATTCCGTAATACCCCTATGCATATCGATGAGATTAACTAGCCTCAAGAACTCAAAACTTAGCTATTATGTGTTTTTCCCTACTCTTGGGCTTTTCCACTTTAACCTTTAGCTTACCTTCTTGAGTAGGCTTCTCTTTGTGCTTTTCCTTATCTTTCTTTTCACCAATATAGTAAACTCAATCTTCCAATTGAGCTAAAGGTGGGGCAACTTCTTTGTCAAAGAACTTGAAAATTGCTTGCTCTCTTTCCACCCTCAACATCAGCTCGCCCTTAAGTACATCAATAAGTGCTCTTGAAGTTGCTAAGAATGGCCTTTTAAAGATCATAGGGATGGTATCATATTCTTCCATATCAACGATGACAAAATCAACAAGAATGATGAATTGTCTACCTTTACCAGTATGTCCTCAATGATACCTTACGCTTGCTTTGTAGAGCGGTCAGCTAGTTGCAAGATTATCCTAGGTGGCTTTACTTAAGTGATCCCCAGCTTATTCATCGTAGATAGTGGCATCACGTGATGTTGGCACCAAGATCACATAGTACATCATCTACTTCGACCTTGCCTAAGGTGCATGGAATGTTGAAGCTCCCTAGATCCTTGAGCTTAATAGGTAATTTTTTCTGGATGATGACAGTGCATTCCTCTATCAGAGTCACCGTTTCATATTCCTGCAACTTATGCTTCCTTAATAGTAGATCCATCATGAACTTTGCATAGTTGGGCATATTCTCCAAGGCTTCAGTAAAAGGAATGTTGATCTGCACTTCTTCAAAATGTCTAGAAACTTATGTATATTGTTGCTTTTGAATCTCGTGCTTTAATCTCTGAGGTTATAGAATTCGCGCATATGGTGAGAGATCCAATGGCTTGTCCTAACTTTCTTGAGCCTTCTTTTTCGCCCACTTAAACTATTTCTTTTCAACTTTTTCATGATTTCCCTTTTCAACTTTAATTGTATCCTTTGTTTTTTCTTTCTTCTCTTCTTCAGCAATAGGTTTCTCATCATTCTTCTTTTCTTCATATTGCTTCTCGGTAGACCAAATGACTTCCTACTCCTAGTAAAAATAGCATTGCAGTGCTTCCTTAGGTTTATTATGGTATCCCCCGAAAAAGTAACTTAAGCCCTTTCATTATCTGCCTTGACAACTGCCCAATCTGAGTTTAAAGACCAGGTTTCTTGCATGAAGGCATAAGTATCTTCTCTGAAAGCGTTTACACCTTGTGTGTAGTCGGATGTAGTCTTTGAAACCTGTGCTAATGCCTTCTCTAAATCTAAAATATTATTCTGCTGAAGAAGAAGTAGTTGCACTTTAAGAGGTGGATTAAGCTGATGTGATGACTTGTAATTAACCCTCGATGATTCTTTCACCTTGGGTTGTATGTATCACTATATTGATTCCTCACGGGGTTGCTTTGATTCTTCTGATCATACTAGATTCTATTTATTTGAGCTGATACTGGTGCTCCTATCACATCGCACTCTCTAGTAGCATGTTCATCTGCACAAACTTCATAAATCACTGGTAGAGTATTGACAATAGATACTTGGAAATTAGCAAATTGATTTGTAAGAGCATCCAATTGTTGCTGTTACTTCTTGTTCATTTGCAATATCTGCTCATTCTGAGCCAACAAAGCATCATACCCCGTAGCTACATAATTCCTACTCTCTTAGATGACATTGCGGCATTATCATCTTCTAGAGTCTTGAAGGAGTCATTCCGGAACAGAAAATCTAAGTTAGTTCCCAAAAAGCTAGTCCATATTGTGATTACTTTCTGAGTAGGCCTTTGAATCTTTCCCACGTGTCATAAAGTGATTCTTCATCATTCTAAGCAAAGCAAGAAATATTGGCCTTGAGTTTAGCCAATTTAGAAGAAGGAAAGAAGTGAGCTAAAACCTTTGTTGAGAGGTCATCTGAAGTGGTCATGCTCCCTTGCGGTTGTGTATGTAACCAATTTATTGCTGCCTCTTTTAGCGAAAAAGGAAGAGCCTTAGAAAAATAGCATATCTGGGAACTCCATTCAGCTTCAAGGTGTCGCATATTAACAAGAAATTCTGATGAGGATCATTCGCTCTGCTTCCACCATATTGATCTTTCTGAATCAACTACAACAATGATGGTTTGATCTCAAATTATTTGCATCTACTGGAGGCCTTACAATGCTTGCAGTTTGCGGAACTCTGGCTGGAGTCATGTAATCTCTAATGTCCATGGAGGAGATAATGGTTGTAATTGATTATCTGCCATTGTTTCCTTCTTTGCTACAATAGAACTTGATGTCTTTTGTTGCTTCCTTTCCCTTGCGATCTTTCTGTTTCTTTTTGATGTTTTCTTTATCTCTGAATCAAACAGCACGGGCCCTTTGTCAACGGTACCTCACATAAACAACACAGTCACGTAAGGGCTGCTGCACACTCCTAGGGTTATGTGCAAGAAGTGTATTTATAGCGATTTACGTTTTAATCGCGCAATATTAGCATTAATAGCTACGCAAAAGATTTTAATCCCAAACTTTTGGAATCTTAACCTACTCATTTTTCTATGAATTATCATATTTTTATTTTATTTTTCGGAGCACCTTTCCAATACGCGCTTTTCCATAGTCAGTATCAGTTCTGGCATCAGATCTCATTATTTTGACTTGAAACTTGTTTTACAAGTCCTACATATTATTCTAGTAATTATCATGCACTTATAATAATTTTTCGGGATACTTCACCGGTACGCATTTATACCGGGTAGCAGAACCGGTATCTGCGTTTTTCGCCCGAAAAGCGACTTTCAGCGTTATTACCCACTTACTATAATTATTAGAGCCTCATAATAATTATTAGGGTTAATTATGGAATTATTTCCTAATTATCACATTTATTTAATTAATCTCCTTAATTAGCGGTGCAGGTTCTTACATATGGTGGAACCAACAATGGGCAGAACCGAGGACACGAAAGCTTACCTCGCAAGCTAACAATCCAAGTCAAAGTCCACACTAGCCCAAGGTCCACAAACAGCACAATCACAATCTGTCTAGACCAGCAATTATATCAATATTCATACTCTACAAATTCGTGACATAACGACATTGTTTGCTTTTTCGTTTCATTGCATTAGGCTTCTCCCAACACCATAAGCCCTTAATCCAATTGATTCTGACTTAGTTCAATTATTACAGAGGTTCACATTAACCAATCATGGGTGCATAAACCCAATGTACCATTATGTATGAACAGAACAGTGACCATCATGAAATTCCCAGAACATCGGGATATATGTCGGGGCCATATCCGGATATCCATATCCGGATATCTCTAAGCCCATATCTCGATATCAATATCCAGATATCAATATCTAGATATCGTATTCGGATATTTCGCGACAGAATGCAGTTCTGCATTTTCGTGAAGATATCCAACCAAGGTTCCATTTTTAACACTTGTACACGTTAAAGCATGCATTTTTAGACACCTTAAGGTCAGTGATTATGTTGATTACCTATTCATTTCATTAAAAATGTCAAGACTTCACTTTTAACCAATAAATCTCATGAACAAGGTGATGGTACTTACCACCAAGGATTAAAACAGAAGCAAGGTTGCTCTTGGAGCTCCCAACTCAGTCTCAAGATTCTGACTTCATAAGGCCATGATAATGGCACTCAAAGCTTGGTCCTTTTCTTCACAAAATAGCTTCTTGTAGCATCAACTACCAAGGAAATGGATCCCACCTCACCAACCAAGAAGTCAGCCCCAAACTCACCTCACACAGTATCAACAACTCAGAAATGGAGTGTTTCTCTCACTCACAATGCAAGTTCACACCAAGCTGTGGTGTTTTGGTGAAGAAATCTAGAAGAAAGGTGGCCCCTTTGACTTTCAAGATGAAGGGAGAAGAGTGGTGGCAAGGAGGAGACACTCAGTTGCTGAAATACAAGTCGCGTAGGAAGCACAATATGGCCTAGGGTTTTGTGCAAATGTGTATTTATAGCCCGTTTAAGTTTAAACACATTGTATTAGCACTAATAGCTCCACTTATAATTTTAATCTCAAACTTTAGATTCTGAACCTAGCCATTTTTCTAGGATTTATCATATTTTTATTATAATTTTCACAGTATGTAAGAACCCGCACCGTTAATTTAGGAAATTAATTAGATAAATAGGAGATAATTTCATAGTTGACCCTAATAATTAGGAGAAGGCTTAAATAATTATGGTAAGTGATTAATAATGTTGAAAGTCGCTTTTCTGACGAAACATGCAGATACCGGTTCTGATCCACGGTATAAATGCCTACCGATGAAGTATCCCAGAAAATTATTATAAGTGCATGAATATTCCTAGAATAATACATAAGACTAGGATAACAAGTTTCAAGTCAAAATAATGAGAACTGGTGTTAGAACTGATACCGGCTACGTAAAAGCATATACCGGCAAAGTGCTGCAAAAAATAAAATAAAAATATGACAAATCCTAGAAAAATGGCTAGGTTCAGAATCCAATGTTTGGGATTAAAATGCTAAGCGTAGCTATTAATGCTAATACAGTGTGGCTGGAGTTAATGAGACTATAAATACTCGTTTTGCACAATAACCTAGGTCAGATTTTGCTGTGTCTACGTGAAATTTTCTGAAGACTTGGCTGCTGTCCATTCTCCTCCTTTTCCACCTTCATTCTCCATAGAAAAACCTTCAAGGAACCACCTATCTACCTTGTTTCCTCATCTAAACATTATCACTAGGTGTGAGCTATCCTTGTGAGGGTGAGAGGCTACTGTGTGCTGAGTGTAGTTGCTGTGAGTGGTGGTTTTGTGGGCTGAGTTGGTGGTTCTCATTGAGAAAGCCACCTACTTGGCATTGAAGGCTTCAAGAAGCCATTTTGATGAAGAAATGACCAAGCTTTTAGTGTATTTTGTGGCCTTGCTAAGTCAGAGTCTTGGTGATGTATTGGAGGGTTATAATCAGTGTCATTTTCGGAGTCTTGGACACTTATACCATGATCACCTCTTTGGTATTTTCATGATTTAAGCTTGTTTAATCCATTAAAAAATGAAACCTTGATCATTTGAGCTAAGGACTGATAATCTAAGTCTAAAATATTTTAATGAATATCTGTTTACAAAGTCATTGGACTCCAAATCGCTTTAGGACCCTTAAAAATGGAATTATGCAGTGAACAACTCGAGTTTCTGCATTTTGTCTGATAAGTATTCGAATACTTTTCGTGTAGTATTCGAATACTTATACTGTGGTAGTCGAATACTCCTTGAAGGAGTATTGGGATACTTTTCTGGGAATAAAAGTATTCGGATACCTTAGAAAAAGTATTTGAATACTAAGTAGTATTAGAATACTATAGGAAATGTATTCGGATCCTTATGGTATTCGGATACTAGGGGAAAAGTATTCGGATACCCTGTGGTATGCGAATACTTTAGTGGAAGTATTCGGATACTTTCTAGAGACAAGAAGTATTCGAATACTCATCGAGGAGTATTTGAATACCTCCTGCAGAATTCGCATGAAATCACTTAAGATAAGTTGGAAAGCCCTAATCACTTAATGGAACCTTGGGCAATGAATATTAACGATCATTTATTGTATAAACAGATTGTGATTGTGCTGTTGTGGGCATTGATCTAGTGTGAGCTCTTGGTTTGGACGGGTAGCTTGAGAGTTAAGCTTTCGTGTCATCGGTTTATCTATTGTTGGTTCCACCATGCCCCATAGGGGGGATGGTTTATATGCATGATGTTGTTTTATGAAATGTGATTTGATGAAATGCTATTGAGATGTTAAGTGTGAATGCCTTATGATATACATCTGTTGTTCCACCTAGATGGTAAGCTTGAGTGTGTGGCGTCATACAAGATGGTGATTCTATGGGTGGAGTTCAAGCAGCATCTTGCACTGATTGTAGGTAATAGACGTACGTAAATCCTGCATTTCTCTGGCCAGTAGAATAGTTGACACACATGACATGATTATATGCTGTACTGTGTAACACCCCGTGTATACCCGGTAATGTTATCATATCATCGTATTAAGCCGCGCTTAATTAAAAATGCGGAATATTCTTTTTCTTCTCAATTATGATGTCATTATCAATTACCAACTTGATTACTTAATCAATTTCATAAAAACCAATGCATGTATGTAGATTGCAAGATAACTAACTGAAATACCTCATAACATATAGATAAGTGTGTATCTAAAATCACGGATCTACATCACGTAGTCCGGATAATATCCTGATACATTATTACAACATCAAATAAAACTAAGACATAACAAGTCTACGTGGCATGGACAAACCCTATGCTCACCAAATAAACAACATCGTCATCCAAGTCTCAACATAATACTCCATAAACATAAATGAAGCTAACAGCACATGATCAACAGGCAAAATCAACATATAAATCAGCACTATCTAACTCAACTCCGGCCTCCTGCCACCTGAGGTCTCAACATTACCTGAACCTGAAATAAGCGTCCCCAAACGTGGGGTGAGATCTCTAATCAAAGAAATCTCAGTAAGACAAGGGGTCCTCAAGGATCTTCCACCCCAAGCTCACTTACATGTGCAATATAAGTTCTAAAAGCAGTAACTCAATATGAGTTCCAAAACTATGCAGTACAACAGATATCTATGACATGTGTGTTTATCGCTATCTACTGGCCAGAGAAATGCAGGAATACGTCTATACCTACATGAGTACAAGGAACATCGCTTACACCTCACCCACAGCCTCACCATCTTGTATGTACTACATACTCAGGCTTACCGTATAGATGGACATCACATGCATATCATAAAAGCACATTGCATATAATAGCTCAACAACATTTCCAAAACATCAAAGCATGTAACACAACATGCATATAACCATATCCCCATGGGACATGGTGGAACCACAACATGGCAAAACCGAGGACATGAAAGCTTACCTCTTAAGCTAGCTATCCAAGCCACAAGCTCAAAGTCCAAACACAGCAGTATCACAATCTGTTATGGACCATTAACATATCAATAAACAAGCATCTCAGGCATACAATATAAAGACAACGTCTTTCCTTTACGTTTTACGTCTTAAGGCTTCTAACAAAGCCACAAGCCCTAATCACACGATTCTGACTTAGTCCATTAATTACAGAAGTTCAACTTCCTTAATCTAGGGTCAACAAACCCCCAATAGCCTACTGTATGAACAGTAAAGCTGCTGTTCTTCGAAATCCCAGAATATCCGGATATTCCTCGGGGCATATCCCGATATGCAATATCCGGATATCCATATCCCCATATCCGGATATCCAATATCCGGATATCTGCTCGACAAATATCCGAATATTTCACGACAGAATGCAGTTCTGCATTTTCGTGAAGATATCCTTCCAAGGTTGGGTTTTTACCAATTAAAGACCCTAAAGCATGCATTTCTAGGTGTGTTTGACGTTACCCAACGTTATGTTATCATCTTTTAGCCTTTACATGCATCAAGATTCCATTTTTAACTAAGAAAACTCATGTTCAAAGGTGGTGATCATACCACAAGCCAAAACAGAGGTAGATGATGCTCTTGGAGCTCTCTCAACTGCTCCAATACTCAGGTCATACAAGGTGCACGAAAATGGTGAGAAAGGTTGATCCTTTAACACCAAAGGTCACCACTTGGACCACCAAAATCCAAGACAAAGCTCCCTTCAACTCAAAACCACCAAGAACAGAAACTCAGCCCACAAGACAGACCTCCCACAGCCTCTACACTCAGAAAGAAGCTCACCTTACACTCACAATGCTAGACCCAAGTGTATAAGATGAAGAAACACTCAAGAAATGGTCTTAAGGCTCAAGAATGGTGAAGAAAACCAAAGAAACAGTGCAAGAAGGAGCTGGTCGGCAGCCCTTCACGTAAGAAAATGCTGAGTGCCTAGGGTTTTGGGCCAAGTGTGCCTATTTATAGCGATAACACATTTAAACACACAATATTGACTTAATTAGCTACGCTTAGCATTTTAATCCCAAACTTTGGAATCTTAACCTACTTGATTTACAAGAATTATCATATTTTTATTTTATTTTTCTGAACAACTTTTCGGTAAGCGCTTTTCCATAGCCAGTATCAGTTCTGGCACCAATTCTCATTATTTTAACTTGAAACTCATTTTGCAAGTCCTATTTAATATTCTAGTAATTATCATGCACTCATTATAATTTTCCAGGATACTTTTTTGGTACGCATTTATACCGACTAGCAAAACCGATATCTGCACTTTTCTTCCGAAAAGTGACTTTCAGCATTCTTACCCACTTACTATAATTGTTTAAGCCACATAATAACTATTAGGGTCAATTATGGAATCATTTCCTAATTTATCACAATTAATCAATTAATTTCCTTAATTAGCGGTGTGGGTTCTTACACACTGCACATATTTTGGAACTTATAATATTATACTACTTTTGGAACTTATATTGTACATGTAAGTGAGCTTGGGGTGGAGAGATCCTTGAGGACTCCTTGTCTTACTGAGATTTCTTTTTAGAGATCTCACCCAACGTTTGGGGCACATTTTCAGGTTCAGGTACCTCGGGGGTTGAGACCTCGGGCGGCAGGAGGCCGGAGCTTAGTAGATTGTTGTTTACCTACATATGCTGATTATGCTTGGATGCTGGTTTATTTTATTGCTATTATGATATTAGCTTCATTTTATGGTTTATTGAGCTGACACTTTGTTGGGCTTTGTTGCCTTTTTTGGTGAGCATGGGGGTTGTCCATACCCTATTGATTTGACTATGTCGATTTAGATTCGAGTTGTATAATATATCAGGATTTTGGTCCGGACTACGTGTGGTATTTCCGTGACTTAGATACTCACTTATTTATGTTACGAGGTTATTCAGTGTATTTAGTTTTTATTGCAATTTACATACAGGCAATGTTTTAAAAAGAATTTAATAATAAATTTGGTTAATGATAATGACGTCATAATTGAAAGTGAAAAGTTATTCCGCATTTTTAATTAAGCGCTGCTTAGTATGATGATATGGTAACAAACCGGGTATACACTGGGTGTTACACAGTACTTTGCCAGTATGCACTTTTACCTAGCCGATATCATTCCTTACGCCAGTTCTCAATATTTCGACTCCAAACTTGTTATACTAGTCCTAGATATTATTCTAGGAATACTTATACACTTATATCGTGGAGCAGAATCGGCATCTGCACTTTTCGTTAGAAAAGCGACTTTTCAGTATTATTAAGCTCTTATATTAATTATTCAAGTCTTTTCATAATTATTATACGTAAATTATGAAATTATCTCTTAAGCTCATATTTAATTTAATTAATCTTCTAAATTAACGGTACGGGTTCTTAGAGAGATGATTTTGTATAATTATATAACAAACCTCTCCGGTACGCTACAAACTTGTAAATTGAAATCAGAACTAATCAGATCATGACTCACATAATTTAATATGAAAAGAGTATATATTGTTATAAAAAAAAAAAAAGTATATACATGTGGGATGACAGCTTGCTTTATATAGTAATGTGAAGGCCATATCTGTGCATTGATATACAAGTATATATTAAAAAAGTATCTAGATCGGGGAAATTAGTGACAGAAGTAAAGCGAAATAATATGACAAAAAAAGGTAAAAAAAAAAAAAGAGATCAATTTTTTCATTAATATTTATTAGAAATGTCAAGTAGGACAGTAGGAGATATATTTTATATGCAAAATAATTACTTTGGAATTTGCAATGCATATTTTTTAGGATTTTATAATTTTCATTCAACATGAGAATTACAATTTTCTACACACCATTCGATTTCCGTACTGACATGAATCCTACATATAATTTTTTCTAACACATAAATCCCACATATTTTTTTATTTTATAACATGAGATTTCAAGAGAATTATAAAACCTACTTTTTATCTTCATATGGTAACATCAAAATCAGATCAAATTGATATCACCGCATGATAACCTTAGATTAATATTAAAGCAATGCCAAGAGTGACGCAATTAGAGAAATACATATAAAACATACAATCTTCTAGAATCACAACCTAGGACACAGATACGGGACACGACACGACACGACACGTTGAGACACGTTTTGATATTAAATAAAAATTTTAATATATGTAATATAATTTATATTTAATACGTATAAGAGTCCATAATAAGTCATATAACTAATCAAATATTTAAATTTCATAACATAAATATAAATATAAATAATTTTTCGTACTTTATTAATTTTTCATGTCAAATTTCATAATAGGAAAAATCAATTTATAAATTTTTTCTTTTATATTTAGTTACCAAAATAAAATTAAGATGTTTATAAAAAAAATTAAGATAAAAAAAAACGTGTCCGAGCGTGTCTGGGTGTTGACCGCGTGTCCCAAAAAGTTAACTGCGTGTCGGAAAAATGTGTCCGAGCGTGTCCGAACTTTGACTGCGTGTCCTCAAATATTGACCGCGTGTCGGACGCGTGTCAGAGCGTGTCGGAACGTGTCCGTGTCGGACACGTGTCCGACACGCAAATTTCCAAAACTTTTGGGTGTCGGTGCTTTGCTGATCACAACCACGCGGTAAGCTTCGAATATATTACGTAAGGATTTTATATTTCTCATATTGAAGTAGAATTGAAATTTCATGTTATAGAGATAAAAAATATGTGGGACTCATGTGTTAGAAAAAATTATACATAGGACCCATGTCAGCACAAAATCTAAAAGTGTGCAGGAAAAATTATAATGTTGAATGAGAATTATAAAACCCATTTTACTACTACACACATGCCCTTAAATAGATCTTGCCTCTCTTACTAAATTATAACCTCACCTTCGTTTCTTCATAGGACACCTTCATATTCATGATAATGAAGGACTCTATAGTTTTATACCCTGCTTTGGGGAGGGGACACCTAGCCTCAATGGTTGAGTTAGGCAAACTCATATTAACCCATAACCCTTCCTTTTCCATCACAATCCTCATCCTTACCCCACTCAACAGTAATGACAACAACAACAACAACAACAACCAACACATCTCTTCCACCACCACATTTGGCTGTGACGCCACCGCTAAATACATAGCCACCGTTTCTGCCGCCGTACCTTCTATCACCTTCCACCAGATCCCGTTCACATCACTCCCTGCCATTCTTCCATACATTGGCCATGTCCTCCAATCCATTTCCGAAACAACCAACCTTAAGGCCATTGTTATGGACTTCCTCAATTACAACGCCACCAAAGTCACCACCAACCTTAATATCCCCAATTACTTTTACTATACCTCTGGAGTTTCTAGTCTCGCTGTGTTTCTTCAGCTTCCAATCATTCATGAAAACACCACAAAATCCATCAAAGACTTTAACATGCCTCTTCGAATCCCTGGATTACCAAGGGTTCCCATACAAGACCTACCAGATTCAGTTAAGGATCGTACGACTCATGGTTACCAAGTTTACCTTGACATAGCAACAAGCATGAGGGAGAGTGATGGTGTAATCATAAACACCTTTGATGCCATTGAAGGAAGAGCTATTAAAGCATTAAGCGCTGGTTTGTGTCTTCCAGAAGGTACCACACCGCCTGTGTTCTGTATTGGACCTGTGATTTCAGCCCCTTGTAGAGGAGATGAGAGTGGGTGTTTGAGTTGGCTCGATTCACAACCGAGTCAAAGCGTCGTGTTGCTGAGCTTTGGAAGCTTGGGAAGGTTTTCAAGGACTCAGTTGAAGGAGATTGCTATTGGGTTGGAGAAAAGTGAGCAAAGGTTTTTGTGGGTTGTGAGGAGCGAGTCAGAAGGGGTGAACTCAGAAGAACCGAGTTTGGACGAGTTGCTGCCAGAAGGGTTTTTGGAGAGAACCAAGGAGAGGGGAATGGTGGTGAGAAACTGGGCTCCACAAACTGCGGTTCTGAGTCATGACTCGGTGGGTGGATTCGTGACTCACTGTGGGTGGAACTCGGTGTTGGAGGCTGTTTGTGAAGGTGTGCCAATGGTGGCGTGGCCACTGTATGCAGAGCAAAAGCTGAACAGATTGACTATGGTTGAGGAAATGAAGGTGGCTTTGGCACTTAACGAGTGCAAAGATGGATTTGTGAGTGCAACTGAGTTGGAAGACCGAGTTAAGGAACTCATGGACTCGAACAAAGGAAAAGAGATTAGACAGAGGATTTTCAATATGAAAATAAGTGCTGTGGAAGAAAGAGCAGAAGGTGGATCTTCCCATGTTGCTTTGAATAGGTTGGTTCAGTTGTGGAAGCAATACTGACTACTGATTTTTTTTTTTTTTTTTTTCCGGTAACTAATGAGACTTAAACAAAGGTTCAAACGAAGTTCTCATCAAAATAATTATGTTTGGCACAATGTATCGATGACAACACTTAATTGAAGAGGATGGAATAGATTAAATAAGAGAATTATTTTAGATTTTGAAATGAATAGAACTAATTCTGAGAATTGGACTTAAAAGTTATATTTATATTTTATAATCAAAGAATGATTGTACCAGACCATATAAACAAAATTAATTTCCCTAAATTAGCTATTTTAATGTAATTTTTATATCCAAATCAATTTTTTAACCGTAATTATTCTAAAATCATTTTTTTTTTTCGAAACATATTTGGCCTTTCTTTTGTTTCTTTATCTGTTTATCAAACTGTTACATAGAACATTAGAACATACATGTGGGTCTGTGTAAATTAATATCCAAACCAAACCGGATGACTATGTTGGGGTTGGGCTGGACTGTTTTTATCGAAAGAAAACTATTGCAATCAACTTAAAGCAATCCAATAAACTGATTCGGATCGGATCGATTTGGATCAAGGTCATTGGATTTAATTTTCCCCCATCCAATTAGCATACATCAAAAGTTGAAATAAAAAAAAAAATTAAAAATTGATTATGCAACATCTAGAAGTTATATATAACCTTAAAATCAAACCTTTTAGATGCAGACTAATGAATGAGATATTATGATAGAGGGAGGTTATAGTTACAACTTTTTTTTTTACGACCTCTTACAATCATATCTTATCATCGTTGATTTCTGTAAATCAACGGTTATCATTTTAGCAAATTAAACTCATTAATTAATTATTAATTCACAATAAATGATAACAGTTGATTGACGGAAATCAACGGTGATAAGATATGATTGTAAGATGTTGTAAAAAAAAAGTTGTAACTATAATCTTCTCCATTATGATATACACACTTTAAATAATTTTACGTGTTTTATCCGATATTTCTCGACACTTCAATACATGTTGCAGAAACTCAAAAAGTTCAAAAATTACGTTATGTTGCGTTTTTAACTTCAATTATTAGATTCGTTGGATAACATTTACATTTTTAATTGAATTTAATATAAATATTTATGATATTTTATGTTTCTTCGCAAAACTAATTACATTTAATTTAAGTTATTTCAACCCAAGTTTCTTATTTATGTGTATTCAGAGTTCTAACTATCATTTGTTTTGTTTTGTTCAATATATGTCCTTGTCTTGTTTCTCTGAATTGGGTTTCTCTTATCCTTTTGTTTTGTGTTTTGCGTTTTTGTGTTTTTTATTTTAAATCTTTATAGACCCAGATGCTGAAGTAATCGTCTTGTCTCCAAAGACTCTTTATGACATCGAATAGGTTCATTTGTGAGATCTGTAATAAAAGATTTCAAAGAGATCAGAACCTTCAACTTCATGGAAGAGGACACAATTTACCACGGAAGCTAAAGCAGAGAACAAGCAAAGAGACAAAGAAGAAGGTGTATGTGTGCCCAAAACCCACTTATGTGCACCATGACCCATCAAGAGCCCTAGGAGACTTAATAGGTATCAAGAAGCACTTCTGCATAAAATCGCACCTTTTCCATTAACTCTAGTGCCTTTTTTTTTCTAACAACCTAATTGCTACGCTATTCAACGTAGCGATTTGTCTGTCCATGTGTTGTACTTTGCTCATAGTATACTAATATTTTGACCATCTAATTCACTAGTAACAATAGTGAATTAGGTGGCCACCAGAAATGTGCCACATCTAACAATGTAATTTGCACGCATGGTAATTTGGAAAATTTTACTTTTCGTTTGGCATTTGAAATTTTTTTTTGAAAGGGTGGCAAATTGGTCTCTGTTAAAATAACAGAGCTATGTACATTAAATGTAGCGACTAACTGTTTTAATAACTCTACTGTTATAACGGCTCTTGCAAACGACATTAAATTCTCTTAGTTGTTTGCTAATACTAACGAACAAATATTTAGGGCCTGTTGGATATTTTTACTCTCCAAAAGCTGTTTTTATAAGAGAGAAAAAAAAATTCATTTTGGATGTTTATTAAAAAGAAGAAGAAGAAGTAGAAGTCACAAAAAAGTCAAAAACATGACTTTTTGGAAGCTAAAAATTTTAGCTTCTAGAAAAACATAAGGTAAAAGCCAAATATTTTTATGTGTTTATCATCTATCATTTAACATTATCACAAAAAATTTCCTACACACACAACATTTTGTGGGGCTCGCAGCAAAAATAAAATAAAATTCTGGCATGCAAAACGAATCTCTATAACATAACACAATCATTTTTCCTA
This sequence comes from Gastrolobium villosum, assembly GCA_032173675.1. Lineage (NCBI taxonomy): Eukaryota > Viridiplantae > Streptophyta > Magnoliopsida > Fabales > Fabaceae > Gastrolobium > Gastrolobium villosum. The sequence continues at coordinate 80,494 of JAVKPL010004839.1, read as the reverse complement.
CAACATAACTCTTATAAAATAATATTTTTATTCAAAACTATATATCTTTAAAAAAATCTAAATAGTTTTGACTTTTGTAAGAAATACTTCTAAAATAAATAAAGCATAAAAGCTGCTTTTCTTAAAAGGCCAAACGCTCGTTTGTATTGGCTTTTTAAGAAAGTCTTTTTTATCACTTCCTTATTTTAAAAGTATTTTCTATAAAAGTTACAGCTATTTATATTTTCTTAAAAATATTTGATTTTTGAAAAAAAATATTTGGCTTTTGACTTCTGTTTTTTTAAAAGCTAAAAATTTTAACTTCCGAAAAAAGTAGATTTTTGACTTTTTTTATGACTTATGTTTTTTTTAAAAGCATGCATCCAAATAGAATTTTTTCGAGAAGTGCTTTTTTTTCTTAAAAAAACAGCTTTTGAAGAAAAAAAACCCATCCAAACAGGCGGGGATCGTTTGGATGGGCTTTTCTCTCTCCAAAAACTGCTTATTTTCAAGAAAAAAAAACACTTATCACTTTAAGAAAAAACCTACTTTTTTTTAAAAGTTAAAAATTTTAACTTAAAAAAAAACAGAAGTCAAAAGCCAAATATTTTTATAAAAATATAAATAGCTTTAACTTTTGTAAAAAGAACTTATAAAATAAGGAAGAGATAAAAATTACTTTTTCTAGAAGCCCAAACAAAGGATTCAAAATGTGTCTTAACGTGTCAAAATCTAACATTTTTTATAATTAATGTGTCGGAGTGTTATGTCGTGTCTTGTCTCATGTCCTGTATCAGTATCAGTGCAGCATAGATGAGATAAACCCAATATTTCCCTCATAATGTCCAAAATACTTGGAAAGAAACATGCGTTGTGCGAAATTTTGTGCTAATTAATTGAACAATAGTGAAACTTCTTAACTAACATTTTGGATAATATATCATCTTGTACTTTCACTTAGTGCTTTTACCATTTCATTAGCTTTGACGTATCAAATATTAGGGAAAAATATCTATCCTTTTAAAGAATAGAAGCTTATATCATTTTAGATCCTAACCGTTGATTTCCGTCCATCAACGGTTATAATTTATTGGGTCAAACTTAATGGGCCAAATGTATTATTAATTAATTAATAATTTTGATCCAATAAATTATAACCGTTGATGGACGAAAATCAACGGTTAGGATCTCAAATGATATAAGCTTATATCCTTTAAAATGAAAGATATTATTCCCCAAATATTATGCATGTTTTTCTAATGTGAATATGTTTGCCAGTAAAATGTCATGGGGTGTTAGTATATGGATCCCAAGATGAAGATCGTTCTCAAGGAACGGTTGATTTGTTTCTCTATAAATCCTAGTCCCATCTTTCTTAAATTGCAAGAAAAATACTTTTAATTCTGGAAATAACATGTAATAAAATTATAGGTTTCTGTTACGTGTAAGTAGCTACTTACTCTGTTGTATTTGTAAGTAGGAGTTTAGTAATTAGTTGTTGTGGTGTATTAGTTTGTAAGTAGTGTTAAGCAAGTGTAAGTTGACGTGTGTGTGTTTGTGTGTAAGCTACCATTGAACATGATATTAATTGTATGTCAAGCCTTGGGGTTACTTACAGTAAGTGTATTAGAATAAGAGTAGAAGGTTAATAGACTACTATTGTAGTCACTGATATAGCTATTGTAAATGTGACGTGGCATAGGTTAGGACATTCATATTTTATTGTCTTTGTAATAAAAGGACAACTATTGTAACTGAGACCATTCATTCAAAAAAATAAAAGTTTCTAGTTCCTTATTCTGTTTCTCTTCCTCTGTTAAGGGTACAAACCCTTATCTGGAGATGTATATGTCCAAACAAGGCTTATGATACCTTGTTGGAAATTTTAGAGTCTAGTTTAACATATTAAAATATGAGATTTTATTAACAAGTAGTTAAGTGCAGTTTTGGAAAAGACTGAACCTACCTTGGTTAGGTAAAATGTGTAATTTGTGTTTTAAGCTTTGTTGGTTTATGGGAACCACTTAGTATCTTTGAATATATGTTGAAAGATATTTAAGCTATAAAAATTTATGTTCCGTAATTGTTTATGGTTATGATCATAATATGGATTTGTTTTAAATACGGTTATTTTAAAGGTAAACGTTATTGAAAAGCAAAAAGTTCTGTCGTGTTTTAATTCAAATGTTGTGTTGTAACTGTGCTTAATATGATATGTATGTTAATACGCTGGTCATGAACGGGGTGTTACAACATATATATCAAAAAATATACCAAACAACATGTCACAATGCATGAACATATTATATTACACATAATTATAGTTCACATATTTCCAATCACTACCCTAAGGGGCGTGGTGGAGCACACACGTGGATTAATCCCAGAACAAAGAGTTTACCTTGTAGAAGGTTCCAAGCTAGATAAATTTAACCACAAGTTAGCTCCAAACTCTCACTTTTACACAGAAATGCCTACAACAAGAGGTCATTTCAACAATCACAATGTGCCACAAGATAACTTAAATAGCTATCAACTTACCCACGCAATTCACTTATCAAAATTCATATGGTCAAGGACCAAAGGCAATCCAAGAAGCTCTAAGAGTCAATCCACTATGATTGGGTCTGAGGGAGGCAACCTACAATGATCACACATACATGATCATCAATTACTTGACCAACAGGTCACTAATAAAACAACACAACATCCCCCCACAACACACCCTATGCCACGACTTAAAAGCCCACAAATACCACCCAATATGTTTTAATTACAACCAACCACTTCCATGGCTACAACAACCTTTCTTAGCACCATTACAATCCTCATTTTCCCTACATTATAATTTAGCATCATTCCCCCCCCCCAATTTACATCACATGGTCGATGGGTACCCTAAAGTGATCAATGATATTTTTCAACATTCCAATGATTAGGGTTATCAATTAAGTCACCAACGCACTACACTTCATATGATTACAAGCTCTAACCAATTTCAACATAATTTTTCCAAAAAACAAGCTTATGGTCAACTTTTTTATCACCAAAAGTCCAAGGATTTTTCCATCAATTGACATGCATTAGACACTCATTCAACCTTATAATTAATTATTCAAGTCATCCACAATCTGTTCATATCATTCCTCAATAACTTGTTTTTCAGGTAACCTATTTTCATCCATCCAAATTTATCTAAGTTGCAAAACTATATCAAAATAAACTTTATTGGTTCAACCTTCATCATTTATCATTATGAGCGTTAAATTTCAAAGGGACACTACCATTACATGCCTCCAACTACCTCAATCAACTGACACATACACTTAGGTCATCAAATTTTTGATCCAAAGGAAAATTCAAGAGAATGTGTGGAAACTTACCACAAATAAATGTTTAAACCTTCAATGCATATCTTCCAAGCAAACATCCCACAATATCTCCACTTTCCTCAAAAATTCGTACTTTCATGTAGGAATATCTCAAGATATAGAGGTTTTCAAGGAGAATGGAGGTTAGGGTTAAGTCCACTAGGAGTTTTACTTAAATTTCCATGTAGAAAACTTAGGGCTTTGGTGGAGGAATAAGGAGATAAAATCTTGCCCTATTTGGTAAGGAGGCCACGGGTTTGAAGCAAAAGAGGAGGTAGGAGAGATGATGAATAGTGTTAAGCACATGTGGCTTGATAAACCTTTGGTTTACCACGTTTTGAGGCTAAATTATACAAGAGTTATGCAGTAGAATGCATGGAATTCAAGGTTTTACAACATATAAGTCCTAAGATAGGAAATTGAGCTGACGTTTTGATGTTATTTGCATTTTGAAGGTAAATCCACAAGATTTGGTGCTAAAAAGTGCTAAAGAAATCATGACGAAGAAGTTGCGGCTCAAAATGGAACCAAAAGAAGCCAAAATATTACAATTCAAGGGCCAGAAGAGCATGCTCAAGCGCACAAGAGGATGCTCAAGCGAGTGCAAGCAGGGAAAACAACCAAATTGAGCAATCCAGGGCGCTTAAGCGCACAAATGCACGCTCAAGCGCCCAAGAAGACACGAATTAACCCACGAGGAGCACGCTCGAGCGCCCAAGTGGACGCTCGAGCGTGTGAGGGCAAGCAGAAACAGCAAATTGCAGGCACAACAGCATGCTCAAGCGGCCAACAGCTGGCTTGAGCGCCCAAACACGCATCAGACAGCAAAGATTTAATGAGATTCGCTAAGATTTTCCAACGGATACCGGATTGTGATACCCGGGACTAAAACAGGAAACATATCAACCCTGATTCATTGGCAAATTGAAGAAGGATTATAACAAGATTCAAAGTCTTAAATCTGTCACAAATCTACAAGATCTTAAATAAGAAAATGAAGCAATTGTAGAATCGATTGCAAATTTGATAAAGATTCCGTGGGAGATTCAATGAAGGATGTGGCTTCATTGGTTATAAATAGGGAGCTGAGGGTCAGACCAATTCACCAATCCATAGAATTACACAAAGACCTGAGGAGGAATCCCGTTGCGGAGCGCTTGAACACTGAGGAACCAAGTCAACATCCCACCAATGGAGGCTTGGGGTTCTCTTTTCTTTATTATTGTTTTTGAATTCAGTATGCTAGGCTAGATATTTATGTAGTTAGGGGTAGATGGAACGCAATTGAATCTTTATGTTTATGAGTGAAATTGACACCGAAGTCTTTTCTTTTTATAATTGATTAAATTTATCTATTTTTAATGTTTTCTCTGAGTTTGCTCCTTATAGGATGATTTTAGGGAATTTATGACAATAGGGATGTTGGTGCATGAACCCTGATTTGATAAATTTATCACAATCCTTGTGATCTAGGGATAGACATAGGGTAATTGTACAATCGTTAAATTCTCGATCTTAATGCATGTTTTCTTGGGGAATGATCAGGGAAATAGAGTTTTCTTGTGGACCTTGAGCTGTGTGGACTCTTGGCATTGGATTATGAGCTTGCAAGGTAAGCTTTCGTGTCCTCGATTTAGCCATGTTGTGGTTCCACCATGTCCCATGGGGGTATGGTTATACGCATGCTGTGTTACATACTTTTGATGTTTTGGAAATGCTGTTGAGTTGCAATATGCAATGTGCCTTTATGATATGCCTGTGGTGTTCCACCTATACGGTAAGCCTGAGTATGTGACGCATACAACATGGTGAGGCTGTGGGTAAAGTGCAAGCGATGTTCCTTGTACTACTGTAGGTAATAGACGTATTCCTGCATTTCTCTGGCCAATAGAATAGTTTACACACCCATGACATGAATATCTGTTGCACTGCATAGTTTTGGAATTTATATTGAAATTACTGTTTTTGGAACTTATATTGCACATGTAAGTGAGCTTGGGGTGGAAGATCCTTGAGGACCCCTTGTCTTACTGAGATTTCTTGTTTATGAGGCTCTAATAATTATAGTAAGTGAGAAATAATGCTGAAAGTCACTTTTCGGACGAAAAGTGCAGATACCGATTCTGTTACCCGGTATAAATGCGTACCGGTGAAGTATCCCAGAAAATTATAATCAGTGCATGAATATTCCTAGAATATTATATAGGACATGTAAAACAAGTTTCAAGTTAAAATAATGAGAACTGGTGCCAGAACTGATACTGGCTATGGAAAAGCGCGTACCAGAAAGGTACTCCGAAAAATAAAATAAAAATATAAAAAATCTTAGAAAAATGTGTAGGTTTAGATTCCAAAGTTTGGGACTAAAATGTTTGGCGTAGATATTAATGCTAATACTGCGCGTCAAATGCTCAAGTGGCTATATATACCCTTATCATGGGCACAAAACCCTAGAACCATCATTCCCTACGTGACTTGGAGGCTGACCAGCTCCTCTTCACATTGTTCCATTGCTTCTTCAATCATTTTGTGAGCTTTGAGACCTCTATCTTCCATTTTCCTTCACCAATCCTTCTCCTAAACACTTGGTGTAAGTGAGAGTCCTCATTGGGAAGGAGTTGTGACCTTGTTGTTAGCATATGGGTGTCCTAGAGACAATCTTTTGATTAAATAAAGGACACTAGATGTAGAACTTTATTTGTCGCAAATAAATGTAAGCACTATTTATTCAGTTTCATATTGTGTCTCGATATTACTGTTAATATTATATGAATGAACTGGATAAACCCCTTGGAATAGAACAGGTATCTCTTGAGTATCTGTGATGAGATCACGATCATGAGGATTCAAGGATATTGCATGTCTATTCCTAATTATATGTTCCTAGTCTAGAGACACTGAGTTTGGGGATCAGTGATATCGAGTAAAGACTAGTACGACTTATCTACTTGTATATGGATACAAGGTAAAGACCTCATGAGCTGCAGATATGGAGATATCTTAGCTAAAGTCGTGGGTGGACCTATAAGAGTATAGCTCGCACTGAACAGACCCAAAAAGAGACTCTATGAGGAAATCTCACAGATAGTGTCATTAGAGTAATCTCTTTATGTTTGGGTGTGTCTTTCCTTAGACCAGAAGTTATTACCTAGACTGTGTTCTTGAAGGCATGTTTTGATTGTATACCTCGTCTGCCTGAAACATGGAGACTCATAGGTATACTGTTGGGCGTGTCCTTAAAGGGCACAGGGCTAGGGTAATAAGCTGAAGGAATTCGTCAAATCTCTGTGAGAGATTAGGTTATCTGTAAACCGGAGAAATCGGGATGACATTTACAGGGACTCGGGAATCTATGCATAGTAAAAGAGATCATGAGATGATCTGCCTTTAGAGTCAGTAAATTGAAGATTCCCTATTTCGAATAAAGCTTACCCTAAACTGTAGGGGTTGATACATTTCCTTACCCTAGGTTAATGGGAAGATAATCGAGATGAAGGGAAATACATACGGTAACCAAATATGTGCAATAGGTTGATCAAGTCATTAATCTGACTAGTTCTGGGGCAACAAAGCATTGCTAGTGCTCTGTGTTGTCATTAATTGGGTTGTGGGCTTGTTGGGCCCAAGCCCAGTTATGTCAGTAGCTAAGTTGGACCTAATGGGTCACACACTAACACCTTGTAGTCATGATGGACTAGCTTTAAAGGTATTGGGCCTAATAATGTTATTAGCCCAAGAAGCTGTTTGGAAGCCCACCTAAATGGGTGGGTGGTGCATGGAGTTTAGTAATGGGCTTGGATAGTCCAAGCCATTACTAATTAATTTAATTAGTTAAATTAATAATCAAATATTTGAATTTCGAATTTTGAATTTGAAATTTGAATTTTGAAATTTGAATTTAGAATTTGAATTTCGAAATTCGAATTTGAAATTTGAAATTTGAATTTTGAAATTTGAATTTGAATTTGAATTTTGAAATTCGAATTTTGAATTTGAAATTTGAAATTTTGAATTTTGAATTTTGAATTTGAATGTTTGAACGTTTGAATTCAAGTGTTTGAATTCGAATTTGAATTGGTTTTGAAAAGTTGTTTCATAACAAAAGGATAAGACAGAATCTTATTGGAGCATATTCCTTGGATGAAGAAGCTTCTTTGGAGGCTCTCCCTAGGCTGTTTGGTGCGCCACTTTTAAGTGATAAGAGTGTTATCTTATCACTTAAAACAAACCTCCATTCAGATTTGGTGGTTGAGGGAATCAGTGGGTAAGTTGATTCAAATTTTGAATGCAAGTGCTCAATGTATTTGGACCCTTTATAGGGCTGAATTATGCGCATGAAAACTATATACTATATGATAGTTTATGAATTTAAGTTTAAATTAATTTGAATTTAAATTCATGTGGATAAGATTGGAGGTTGTTGGCAAAGTTTGTTTTGCAACAGCTCCACCTTATCACACTGTTTCATGCACAACTTTCAAAGAAATTTGAAAGTTTGTTTTTCATTTTGAATGAATGAATTCCCTCCTCCTCTCCAAAGGGTGCGCATAAATAGACATGTTCCTCACCTTAGGTTTCAATGGAAAACCAAGCCAACTCTCCTCCTCTATGCACCATTCTGTAGGGTAGCTCAGTACACCTTTCCAAACAGGATACCTAGCCTCCACCCTCACCACTTGTGCGCATAGCAAGCCTCATTGTGGTGTTCATCTGGTGGCTTTCAAGAAAGAGTTCTTGCATCATAGACGAACGGTGGTGTGGATCACCATTAGAGGGTTTGAACCCTTCAAGCCTGACATCTCATCTCCCTGACTGATCAGGCCAAAACAAGGTAACATCATGCTGTCTTAAAGCATGAATCTATGAGTGCATGTATGTTCCGCAGTAAAAATTTTTGTTTTACACCTTACATGCATCGGCCTTCAAAGGCCAGTTTACTTTCACTTGTGGTGAGTTGAGTTTCTGTTTCCATAGGGTTCTAAGGGCTGTGTTCATAGTTTTCATTGGAGGAAGCCTTATCCTTGGGTGTGGGAGCTCCAAGGAGTGATCTTGTAGAGAAAAGACCTTTGCTTGTGTGGTATTTTCGTGTGCCTTGAAGGTCAAACCTGTAGAGGCAGATTGGTGAGCTCCAAGAGCAACCTTTTTGCTGTTTTGAAGCTCATGGGTATATGCCTCAACACTTCCCTTTGTGTTTTCATGAATATAACATGATTTGAAGATGTAAAATTAAGGAATTTTGATAATTTGAACGTTGGTTGATGAACCTAAGTGTTAAAATGCATGCTAAGTCGATGGGATAGATGTATCTAGGTGAAAGATGGGATTTTAAATGGATATTTTCGTGCTAGGCTGCTGTTTGTGGACTCTGTCGTGAAATATCCGGATATAATATCCGGATATGGTATATCCGGATATGATATCCGGATATGATATCCGGATATGGTATATCCGGATATGATATCCGAATATGGGGACAACAATGAACCTATTTTGGTAAAAACTCGATATCTTGAGCTATAGAACTCCAAATCGAGTTCCGTTTGGACCTATGTGTAGCTAACACATAGGGCCTCAATCCTATAAAATTTCGTAACCATTGGATAATAATTTCGATCTCAGTGTTAGTTTAAAGTCGCGTCTTGGTTGCTGGAAATTCAGTTGGCAGCAGTCACTTTGCGAAAATCATAACCGGAGTTATACAACTCCGATTGAGACATGAGATATGTTGTTAGAAAGCTTGTGATGTCTAGTTTAACATATTAAAATCCCAGAATTTTTGGTATCGAATTACAACTGCAATTTTAATAAAATGGAACCTTGGGAGTGTTATCTCGCGAAATGCAGAAACTGCATTCTGTCACGAAATATCCAAATATGATATCCAGATATTGGTATCCGGATATGGGCTTGGAGATATTCGGATATGGATATCCGGATATGCCCCCGACATATATCCGGATATTCTGGGTTTTCGAAGAACAATGAGGTACTATTCATACAGATTGGAGTTATGGGTTTGTGGACCCTATTTTGATGGAGTTGAACTTCTGTAAATACTTAATTAAGTCAGAATCAAGGGATTAAGGGCTTGTGGCTTTGTGGGAAGCCTTAAGACATAAAATGTAACAAAGAAACGTAGTCTTTATGTTTATGCTTACGAGCTATGTTATTGATATGATTGCTGGTCTAAATCAGATTGTGATTTTGCTGTGTATGGACCTTGAGCTGTGTGGACTCTTGGCATTGGATTGTGATCTTGCAAGGTAAGCTTTCGTGTCCTTGGTTTAGCCATGTTGTGGTTCCACTATGTCCCGTGGGGGTATGGTTATATGCATGCTGTGTTATATGATTTTGATGTTTTGGAAATGCTGTTGAGCTGTTATATGCAATGTGCCTTTATGATATGCCTGTGGTGTTCCACCTATACGGTAAGCCTGAGTATGTGATGCATACAACATGGTGAGGCTGTGGGTGAGGTGCAAGTGATGTTCCTTGTACTACTGTAGGTAATAGACGTATTCCTGCATTTCTCTGGTCAGTAGAATAGTTTACACACCCATGGCATGAATATCTGTTGCACTAATAGTTTTGGAATTTATATTGAAATTACTGTTTTTGGAACTTATATTGCACATGCAAGTGAGCTTGGGGTGGAAGATCCTTGAGGACCCCTTGTCTTACTGAGATTTCTTGTTTAGAGATCTCACCCCACGTTTGGGGACGCTTATTTCAGGTTCAGGTAATTTGGGGGCTGATGCCTCTGGCGGCAGGAGGCCAGAGCTTAGTTTATATATAGACTTGCTGTATGCTAACATGACTGGATTTAGATTCTGTTTATGTTTTCTGTCAGTATTATGTTATTTGAGATGAGACTGCTGTTGGCTATGTTGCCTTATTTGGTGAGCATGGGGATTGTCCATGCCACATAAACTTGTTTATGTCTTGTTTTAATTAAAGTTGTAATAATGTATCAGGATTATTTTCCGGACTACGTGTTGCAGATCCGTGACTTAGATACTCACTTTATTTATATATTGAGGTAATTCTGTTAGTTGTCTTTTGCAATTACATACAGGCGATGTTTTTATGAAAATGAATAAGTTATCAACTTGGCTAAGTATAATGACGTCATAATTGAATTAAAGAAAAAGATATTCCGCATTTTTATTAAGCGTAGCTTAATACGATGACATGTTAACAAACCGGATATATACGGGGTGTTACACTTGCACTCTCGTATGCAGAGAGTCTGAATTCATGAAGCTCATCCAGTTGAAGTAGTCTCTTTTCAGCTGCGGTCTTGGAGTCAAAGTTCAGGTACTTTATTGCCCATAGTGCTTTATGTTCCAACTCCACTGGTAAGTGACAGGCTTTCCCAAACAATAACTGGAAAAGGGACATTCCTATTGGTGTTTTGAAGGCAATTCGGTATGCCCATAGTGCATCATCCGGCTTCTTGGACCAATCTTTTCTGGAACTTCCCACCGTCTTTTCTAATATTTGTTTCAGCTCTCGGTTGGATATCTCCACATGACCACTTGTTTGCAGATGATATGGTGTTGTAATCTTGTGTTTCACTCCGCATTTAGCCAGCACATATTCAACTTGCCTGTTGTCAAAGTGTGTTCCGCCGTCTCTTGGTACTCCGTATCTTACGAAGATGTTTCTTTTTAGGAATGCAATGACTACCCGAGCATCATCAGTAGGAAGAGCAACACCCTCTACCCATTTAGAAACATAGTCCACTGCCACAAGGATGTATTTGTTGCCATATGAGGGTGGAAAAGGTCGCATGAAGTCTATTCCCTACACATTGAAGATTTCAACCTCCAATACCCGAGCATTATTAGTGTGTGACCCATTTGGCCCAACATAGCCACTGACATAAATGGGCTTGGGCCCAATAAGAGCAGAACCCATTTAATGACAACACAGAGCATTAGCAATGTTGTGTTACCTTCCCATTAAACCTAGGGTGAGGAGATGTATCAATCATTGCGGTTTAGGGCAAGCTTTGATTCGAAATAGAGAATCTTCAATTTACTGACTCTAAAGGCAGATCATCTCATGATCTCTTTTGCTATGCATAGATTCTCGAGTCCCGTAAATGTCATCTTGATTTCTCCGGTTTACAGATAACCTAATCCTTCACAGAGGTTTGACGAATTCCTTCAGCTTATCACCCTAGGCTTGTGTTCTTTTAGGACATGCCCAAAGGTATAACTACGAATCTCCATGTTTCAGGAAGACGAGGTATACAATCAAAACATGCCATCTAGAACACAATCTAGGTGAAAAATTCTTGTCTAAGAAAAGTCATACCTAAATAATAAGAGGCAGCTCTAATGATACTATTTGTGAGATCTCCTCATAGAGCCTTTTTGTGGGTCTATTCAGTTCGAGCTATACCTTTATAGGTCTACTCACGACTTTAGCTAAGACATCTCCATATCTGTAGCTCATGAGGTCTTTACCTTGTATCTGAATACAAGTATATAAGTCGTGCTAGTCTTACCCGAGATTATTGATCCCCATTTTCAGTGTCTCTAGACTAGGAACATAAAATTTGGAATAAATATCTGGTATCCTTGAATCCTCATGATCGTGATCTCATCACATATACTCAAGATATACCTATTCTATTCCAAGGGGTTTATCCAGTTATTCATATAATATATTAACAATGATATCGAGACAAAACATAAAATAGGATAAAGAGTGCTTATGATTTATTTGCGACAATATAAAAGGTACACATATGTCGTAATCTAATCAAAAGATTATCTCTAGGACATCCATATACTAACAAGCTCCCACTTGGCCTAGAGCCAATCAGAACTAAGACGTATACCCAAAGCCTCGTAATGACTATCATGTTTTCTCTGAGAAACAGCCTTCGTCAGAGAATCGACTAGGTTATCATCGGTGGGAACATAATCCATCTTTACATCCATCCTATCAATGATTTCTCTAATCAGGTGATATCTGTGGAGCACGTGCTTAGATCTTTGATGAGACCTAGGTTCCTTTGACTGCGCAATGGCTCCTATGTTATCGCAAAGCAACTATATGGGCTCATCCATGCTTGGAACTACCCTTAGTTTAGATATGAACTTCTTGATCCACATGGCCTCGTTAGCTGCTTCTGAAGCAGCTATGTATTCAGCTTCTGTCGTTGAATCTGCTGTAGTCTCTTGCTTGGAACTCTTCCAAGACACTGCCCCACCATTTAAGGTGAATACGAATCCTGATTGTGACTTGCATTCATCTTTGTCACTCTGAAAGTTGGCATCAGTGAATCCTTTCACTGAAAGCTCATCCACCCCACCATAGACCAGAAGCGCATACTTAGTTCTTCTCAAGTACTTAAGGATGCTCTTGACTACTATCCAGTGACTTTCACCAGTGTCAGACTGGTACCTGCTCGTAATGCTCAAAGCATATGAGACATCTGGTCTCGTACATATCATGGCATACATGATGGATCCAATAGTTGAAGCGTATGGAATTCCACTCATGCGATCTTTCCAGGATGTGACTTAGGACACATAGCCTTAGAAAGATGTACCCCATGACTGACGGAAGAAAACCCCTTTTCGAACCTTCCATGCTAAACCTCTTTAGCATCTTGTCATCATACGTGGATTGGGATAAACCCGCAGCCTTTTGGATCTATCTCTATAGATCTTTATACCGAGTATAAAGGTCGCTTCTCCCAAATCCTTCATGGTGAAGCTTTCTGAAAGCCAGTCTTTAGTTGTTTGTAATTCGAGGATGTCATTTCCTATTACTAATATGTCATCTACATAAAGAACCAGGAAAACGACATTACTCCCACTAACCTTCTTGTAAACACAAGGTTCATCCTCGTTCTTGATGAAACCGTTACTCCTGACGACTTCATTAAAACGAATATTCCAACTCCTTGATGCTTGTTTTAGCCCATATATCGACCTTGAAGTTTGCTTACCATATGCTTTTGGTCTTTGGTTTCAAAACCTTCAGGTTGTGTCATGTGCACTTTCTCCTTCAAGAATCTATTCAAAAAGGCGGTCTTGACATCCATTTGCCAAATTTCTTAGTCATGATATGCTGCTATGGCAAGCATGATCCTAATAGATTTGATCATGGCAACTGGTGATAAAGTCTCATCATAGTCAACTCCTTGTCTTTGACGATACCCTTTCGCAACCAACCTAGCTTTATAGGTTTGAACGTTGCCATTTGCATCAGTCTTTCTTTTAAAGACCCATTTATTACCAATAGGAACTATTCCTTGTGGCTTTGGAACCAAGGTTCATACCTTGTTTTGATACATCGAATCTATTTCAGATTCCATTGCTTCAAGCCATTTAGAGGAGTCAACATCTTTGACTGCCTCCTCATAGTTACTTGGTTCATCATCCTCGACGGTTTTTTGTTTCTCAATCACAAAACCATACCTCTCAGGTGGATGGATGACCCTAGTAGCCTTAGGAGTTGTGTGTTGACTTCTCCATTGGAGAACGTCGCTTGCGAAGCAAACTCGAGTTCCTCAATTTGTTCATGCGGTCCTTGAACTTCTTCAAGATCAATCTTACTCCACTGGCTCTTTGAGAGATCAAATCTTTCTCAAGGAACTCAGCATTCTTGGACACAAACACCTTGTGTTCATCCGAGGAGTAAAAGTAGTATCCCTTAGTATTAAGTTTGTCTGATGCCAATGTTTTGACATACGCTGGCGATCCCCATACCCTGAGGTAACTCAGGTTGGGTCTCTCACCATGTCATATCTCATATGGTGTGGTCTGAACACATTTAGTCGGTACCCTATTTAGAAGGTATGCCTCTGTGTCTAAGGCATGTCCCCAAAATGATTTTGGAAGTTGAGTCTCACTCATCATAGACCTGACCATGTCTAACAAGGTCCTGTTTCTCCTTTCGGAGACACCATTTTGGTGTGGTGTGTAAGGTGCAGTAAGATGCTAGATAATTCCATTTTCTCTCAGATAATCCTAAAACTCATGGCTCAGATATTCACCACCACGATCTGATCGCAATGTCTTAATCATCTTGCCACGTTTCTTTACTTCATTCCTATACTCTTTGAATTTTTCAAAAGCTTCGGATTTGTATCTCATTAGGTATACGTACCCAAATCTTGATTTATCATCAGTAAAGGTAATGAAATAGGAGTAACCTCCTCTAGCCTCTATAGACATTGGGCCACAAAGATAAGAGTGAATTAGTTCTAATAACTCACTAGCCCTACGACTTTCAAGCCCTTCGGGCTTGTGACGAGTCATTTTCCCAGCTAGATAAGATTCACATTGTCCATAGGATTCCAAATCCATGGAATCTAGGTATCCATTTGCATGCATCCTAGACAATCTTGTTTCGTTTATGTGCCATAGTCTACAATGCCAGACAAAAGATTGATTATTTGTCCTAGGTCATTTCACATTTACATTGAGCACTTCAGTTCCTATTTCCAAAACATATAAGCCATTTATTAAAGAAGCAGTACCAAAAACAATAACATTCAAAATGATCGAAAATGTACCATCCATAATAGTGAAAGCAAAACCATCTTGTTATAAACAAGAAATAGAAATAATGTTTCTAGAAATGCTAGGAACATAAAGACAATTATTCAAATGCAATAAAAGGCCCGTAGGCAAAATGAGGTCGATATCTCCAACAGCATGAGCAGCAACTCTTGCTTCATTACCAATGCGGAGGTCCACCTCGTTCTTCTCCAATCTCCTAGGGCTCCTAAGCATCTGCAACATATTGCAGATATGAGAACCACAACCGGTATCCAATACCCATGAAGTCGGATTAGCACAAGAATAATTTATCTCAATCATGTAAATACCTGAGGCAGAAGCATAACCATGCTTCTTGTCCTTCACACTCTTCAGGTAGTCTGGACAATTTCTCTTCCAATGGCCTTTCTTGCCACAATGGAAGCACTCAGCATCACTTTTGTCCTTGGATGCACTTTTACCCTTCTTTTTGCCTTTCTTCTTCTTGGGTTTTCCTTTGAGCTTAAGGGAGTTGCCTTTTGCAGGCTCCTTGCCCTTACCCTTGGCCTTGCTAGGCCCACCAATCAGAAGAGCTTGTGTCTTATCCTTCTTGATAGACACTTCAGCAGTTGTTAACATACTCAACAACTTAGGCAAGCTCACAAGCATCCCATGCATGTTGTAATTCATAACGAATCGACTGAAGGAAGGTGGAAGTGAGGTGAGGACTAAGTCATTACTTAGCTCGAAATTCATCATGAAGCCTAGATTTCCTAGCTTCTCAATGAGCTCGATCATCTTAAGAACATGACTACTCACATACATGCTCTTAGACATCCTACATGAGAACAATTCTCTAGAGGCCTCATACCTCTCATGCCTGCCTTTAATATCATACAACTCCTTGAGATGCAAGACAATAGAAGGAGCATCCATATGCTCATGCTGCTTTTGCAATTCAGGCGACATGGATGCTAACATAATGTAGACTGCCATCACATTGTCATCCATGTGCTGTTTATGAGCTTCGAAATCAAAACTTTCATAACCAGCTTCCCCTTCCTTAGGAGCTACGGGTAAATCAGCATCTAGAACATAAGCTATCTTTTCGGCCCTAAGAACAATTCTCAAGTTCCAATACCAGTCCATAAAGTTTGAACAGGTCAGTTTGTTCGTATCGAGTATAAAGCGTAGTGACAGTGGATTAGTCATACTTAAAACTCAAAAAGATGTAAAGATAAATTAATTAATATATTGTCATGTAATAAGAACAAATTATTAAAGACTTTAAATAATATGCCCCTTCCACTATTTTATCCAAGTCAATGACCCTTAAAATCTGATTTAGGGTTATTCTACTTTTAGATTTTACCTTAGTGAGATTTTAAGAGTGCGATTATTTATCTTAACCCTCGTCTGAGACCGCAAGATTAAATTAAATAATGGGTTGATCCTTATCCACAGTATCTCATACCCTCTCTTAACATTAGGTTGACAACTCCTTGTCACTTAGTAGTGCATCTCATGCAACCAACCTAACACTATTACCCTAAGTACATAAGCCTGGTTGCTATGTAGCACCGACTCGACACGCGACACGTGACACGGCACGACACGACACTCCGACACGTCAATCTTAAAAAAATATGAATTTCGACAGGTTCCGACACGTTTTAATATTAAATAATATTTTTAATTTATATAGTGTATATTTCATTTAATATTCAATAATTTAACAAAAAAATAAAACTAAACTAATAATATCCATCAATTTAACCACACAAAAAAATCATTTCCATAATGCCGTTATATTGATCTAAAGCAAAAATAATAGCATATCCATAGAAAAACATAAAACATAGAGATTATAGATTATCTTCATGGAACATTTTCATCTAGAATAACATTTGACTCCATCTCTGGCTCATCAAGTGAAAGAGTAGCAACTTCAAGAATTCCAACATCTTCAAATGTATCTCCAGCAATGTCCCACATTCTATTATCCCCTTGTGTGTATTGTGAAGTCTTTCTTGATAAGAGCCTAAGGTTGCTATGTATATAAACCAAGTCTTCAGCACGTTTTGGAGTCATCTTATTCCTTATTACATAATGCACAAAAGAATAAGTACTCCAATTACGTTCAGCACAGGATGAAGAAGAAGGTTGTGCAACAAGTCACAATGCTATCTTTTGAAGCATAGGTGAACAAGCACCATGAAGCACCCACCAAGCTTTGGGCTCCATAGAATATCGATTTTGCATGGCATCATAATCTCTAAAACCTCCACTCATACTAGCAAAATCCACATACTCCAAATTTATTTTATTTCGGTCCTACAAGTTAGGAAAGTATCTCTTTAAGCATTTTTGTCTTTCTTGATTAATCTCTAAATCCTGGTGTGGAGGAACTCGACTAGGATCTTCATTAAGCCATTGTTCACTATAGTATCTGAAAGAAAAAAAAACAATTAAAAAAATTATATCAAATAAGAGAAGTATTCAATTCATTCATAATTAAAAACTTACTTGGGATTCAAAGCATGTGCCAAAGAATGAAGTGGAGTTGAATGTTTGGTCCAACGATCCACAAGAATGCCATGCACCACCTCATAAAAAGTTGAGGTCTCATCCATCCTCTTCAATTCATGAAAGTATATAGCTTTCTTCACTTTTACAATCATGTCATCCCATATATCATAAATCAAATGAAGACAAGGTTTATCAGTGTCACAAATCCTGATCATATTATAAATAGGAGCAGTGAAAGCAAGTATATAATCAATTGAATCCCACCAAAGATCATCCAGAATCTTATCTTTAACCATTCTTGCCCGTCCTAGATTATCATCTTTATACAAACTCCATTTTTCACTGATTACCATATTTTGGAGACCACATTTTATCAATTTGAACCTCTTTAGCATCACAATCATGGAAGCAAAGCGGGTTTCAGCTATAGAAAGCAACTTCAATCCCACAAACTCATTAAACATTGACAGTCTCATAGAATGATTCATTATGAAGTGCTTTATTGTAGAAACATCTCCAACAATATCAGAAATCCAACTACATTCCTCATATGCTATTTGATTATTCTCCACATTTTTTGCAGCACAAATATTTTTCACAGCTAAATTCAGTGTATGAACAACACATGGTGTCCAAGTAATAGATGGAAATTCTTGCTCAATAAGATGCCCTGCTCCCTTACAATTTGCAGCATTATCCGTGGTTACTTGAACCACTTTTTCATGCCCAACTTCTTGAATTACTTCTTTTAACAACATCCTAATAAAATGCCTATCCTTAGTCTCTCCTGAACAATCAACTGATTTCAAAAACATAGCTTCACCATTAGATACTGCCATAAAATTAATAAGTGGCCTCCTTTGTGAATCACTCCATCCATCACTCACAACACTAACACCCTTGTCTTTCCACCCAGCTCGAATAGGTGCACACAACCTATCAATATTTTCCTTCTCTTTCTGCAAAAGAGTGGTTCGAAAGGAGTTATGACCTGGTGGCAAATAACCTCCAATATTATTATCCGCAGCAAAAGTGAAGGCTGCTTGAAAGTATGGGTTCCTTGCTAAAGTGAATGGCAATCCTGCTGAATAAAACATCCTAGCAATCAAGTGGTTCAATTCTTCTCGCGCCCCAACATTGAATGCCCTCTCAATAGGATTTCTAGATGAGCTTCCACCCTCACTTCCACTTCTTCTTCTTTTTGAGTTTGATTCTATGGAAAAACTAGAAGGGGGTAAAGGCACATTTTTGGGTGCATTACTCTTCAATCTCTCACTAGTTTCTTGTTCTAATTTCTCCATCTCTAGCAAGTCTTTTGTCTCCACTTTTAAACATTTTGCAATTCCTCTACCTGTTATTTTAAGCAAATGGGCCCTTATTCTAGTATACGAACTTTTAAAATCCTTTTCACAAAAATTGCATTTTCCAAGATAAATTCCCTCCTGCTTCCGTTGTGGTTCCTACTTTGGTAACATATTTCCATAATGGCTTCTTTAGAAATTCATCATCTCCACTACTTGCAATACTTGAATCCATTCTAAAAAAAATAAAATTAAACACTATGAACAAAATAATTATATAAAAACAAATTCCATGAGTTCAAAAGCATGTAGTATTAATAAATCTCAATTTCAAGGCTGAACAAAAATAAGGCCTGCTCGTGGAGTAAACCACACAGAGGCTCAGTGTCAAACAAGTAAAGCAAATTCATAGTGTTGTAAATTAGAGCATATAACAAGAAAATTCATAGTGTTGTTTTAGTTCATATCTCTTACAATTCCTAATCGGCTTGAAAAGTGGAGGAAATATTCAGTAGAAAATATATGCAGTAGAAAATTAATCTAAAAGACTCGTTAATTTTGATCTTTAAATCAAACTGTGGCTGCATTTTCATTATGCGAAAAGGTGCATAATGAAAAATACAATTACCTTATAATTATTCAACTTGGTTAACAATTTATCATGCAATCTGGTACAGGCTGCACTCTGTTTCCACTAGCTAGATTACATGTTTAAGGAGAGAAGAAAAGTAAATAGAACGAAAGAAAAAAGAGTGGTTGCCAATTAAGGGAGTAAAATAACATCTCAATATAATTGGTAACACTCAAGATAAAAAACATTTTGCCCGTGTGTAACAGCCCGTGTTAACCCGGATTGTTAACATACTATCGTATTAAGCCACGCTTAATTAAAATGCGGAATAACTTTTTCTTTAATTCAATTATGACGTCATTAACCTTAGCCAACTTGATTACTTAATCAATTTCATAAAATACTGCCTGTATGTAAATTGCAAGACAACTAACTGAAATACCTCATATATAAATATAATGTGAGTATCTAAAGCCACAGGACTACAACACATAGCCTGGGTCAAAATCCTGATACTTTAATTACAACTTCAAATAAAAGACAATAGCAAGACCATGTGGCATGGACAAACCCCATGCTCACCAAATAAGGCACAATGCCCAACAACAGTCTCAACATAATATCATAATCAAAGCGGAAAAACATAAACAACAGTCAACATCCAGCATATCAGCATGTCATAATAACATCAACTCAGCTCTGGCCTCCTGCCACCTGAGCCCTCAACATTACCTGATCCTGAAATAAGCGTCCCCAAACGTGGGGTGAGATCTCTAAACAAGAAATCTCAGTAAGACAAGGGGTCCTCAAGGATCTTCTACCCCAAGCTCACTTACATGTGTAATATAAGTTCAAAAATAGTATTTACAATATAAGTTCCAAAACTATGCGATGCAGCAGATAATCATGCCATGTGTGTTTATCAAATCTACTGGCCAGAGAAATGCAGGAATACGTCTAAACCCACATGAGTACAAGGAACACCGCTTGCACCTCACCCACAGCCTCACCATCTTGTATGTACTACATACTCAGGCTTACCGTATAGGTGGACACCACATGCATATCATAAAAGCACATTGCATATAATAGCTCAACAGCATTTCCAAAACATCAAAGCATGTAACACAGCATGCATAAACCACATCCCCATGGGACATGGTGGAACCACAAAATGGCTAAACCGAGGACACGAAAGCTTACCTTGCAAGCTAGCTATCCAAGCCAAGAGTCCAACCACTCTTACGTCCAAACACAGCAGTATCACAATCTGATATGGACCAATAATACATCAATATTTATGCATCACAAGCATACAACTTAAAGACTACGCCTTTCCTTTACGTTTTACGTCTTAAGGCTTCCTACAAAGCCATAAGCCCTTAATCATATGATTCTGAATTAGTTCATTAATTACAGAAGTTCAACTTCCTTAATCTAGGGTCCACAAATCCCCAATAGCTTACTGTTCACACAGCACAGCTACTGTTCTGCGAAATCTCAGGATATCCGGATATCATGAGGAACATATCCGGATATGCCATATCCGGATATCACACTGGCCATATCCGGATATGCCATATCCGGATACCCAGATCCCACATCCGAATATGGATATCCGGATACCATATCCGGATATGCATATCCGAATACCATATCCGGATACTGATATCCGGATATCTGTTCGACAAATATCCGGATATCTCACGACAGAATGCAGTTTCTGCATTTCGTGAATATCCAACCCAAAGATTTAACTTTTATCACATGTACACGTTAAAGCATGCATCTTTAATCTGTTTTAGGTTCATACTCATTATACCTTCTTGTTTACACATTAAACATGGCCAAGACATCAGCTTTAAGCATCAAAACTTAAGATCAAAGGTGAGGAAACTTACCCCAAGCTTTAAGCAGCCAACAATGGTGCTCTTGGAGCTCACAAGTCAGCTCCAAGGTACAGACTTTAGGGAGGACGAAAATGGAGCAACAAGGTGAGTTCTTTCTTCACCAAAGAAGCTACTTGAAGCTTCAACACCCACACAACACCAACTCAGCCTCACACCTTCACCCTTCACAGCTCTCTCTCACTCAGAAAAGACCAACCATGCAGCCCCAAGGCTGACTCTCACCCTCACCAAGCAAGCTCTCACAAGCCTAAGGTATTTGGAGAAGAAACCTAGGAGAAAGGAAGCTCCTTGGCTCACAACAAAGGAGGAGAAGGTGGCAAGAGGTGGCTGAGTGGTTTGCATAAAAATGGAGGCACGTAGGTTAGTATTTTGACCTAGGATCATGTGCCAACTAATGGTTAAATAGGCCATTGGTCATTTAAGCGCAGTATTAGCCTTAATAGCAAAGTAAAAAATCTTGATCCCAAACTTTGGAATCTAGACCTAGACATTTTTCTAAGATTTTTCATATTTTTATTTTATTTTTCGGAGCACCTTTCCGGTACGCGCTTTTCCATAGCCAGTATCAGTTCTGGCATCAGATTACGTTATTTTGACTTGAAACTTGTTTTACAAGTCCTACATAATATTCTAATAATTATCATGCATTCGTTATAATTTTCCGGGATACTTTTCCGGTACGCATTTATACCGGGTAGCAGAACCGGTATCTGCGCTTTTCTTCCGAAAAGCGACTTTCAGCATTTTTACTCACTCAGTATAATTATTTAAGCCCAATAATAATTATTAAGGTCAATTATGGAATCATTTCCTAATTATCATAATTAATTCACTAATTACTTTAATTAGCGGTGCGGGTTCTTACATTCACCCCACCTTTTTAAGGATTTTATCCTCAAAATCAGAAACATACCTGTCTCGAAAGTCGGGATACTGCCGAAGAAGCTCATCCTCTCGCTCCCACGTGCACTCCTCGGGACTACGCCCAGTCCACTGCACCTTGACCATCGGAATGATCTTGCTTCTAAGTTATTTCTCGCCTCGATCGAGGATCTTGAGTGGTCCGACGGGAGTCTTTAGGTTCTCCCGAACCTCCACATCATCCGGCTGCACCACGTGCGAAGGGTCTGCTATGTACCTCCGAAGCTGAGACACGTGAAACACGTCGTGGATGTTGGCTAGGTTCGGGGGTAAGGCAAGTCGATAGGCAACAGGTCCTACTCTACCAAGGATCTGGTAGGGCCCAATGAATCGCGGGCTCAACTTCCTCACTCCGAGTGCCCGTCCAACACCGGTGACAGGTGAAAGTTTCACAAACACGTGCTCACCCTCACTGAACTCCAGTGGTCGATGCTTGACATCATAGTAGCTTTTCTGACGATTCTGTGTCTGCTTCAACTTTTCCCTGATCATCTGGATCTGTTGGGTAGTATCTTGGACAAAGTCTAAGCCGAAAAGCTCTTTATCTCCAACCTCAGACCAGCAAGTAGGAGTCCGACACCTCCTACCATACAGCGCCTCGTAGGGTGCCATGCCCAGACTAGCATGAAAACTGTTGTTGTACGAGAATTCTACCAACGGAAGGTACCTATCCCATGCAGAACCCTGCTCCAACGTGCAAGCTCTCAACATGTCCTCCAATGTCTGGATGGTCCGCTCAGTCTGTCCGTCAGTCTGAGGGTGATAGGCGGTACTCAATCTCAACTGCGTACCAAAAGCCTCCTGCAGCGCCTCCCAGAATCGAGATGTGAACTTTGGGTCCCTATCACTGATGATACTCTCGGGCACCCCGTGAAGCCTCACAATCTCGCGGACATATAGCTTGGCCAACTGCTCTGTAGTGAAGCTCACCTTCACTGGAAGAAAATGGGCAGACTTGGTCAATCTGTCCACAATGACCCAGATAGAGTCACAACCAGCCTGAGTCTTAGGCAATCCCACCACGAAGTCCATGGAAATACTCTCCCACTTCCACTGTGGAATCTCCAGAGGTTGAAGTTTACCAGACGGTTTCTGGTGCTCAATTTTTACTTTCTGACATATAAGGCATTTGGACACGTAGACCGCTATGTCCTTCTTCATGCCCGGCCACCAAAAATTTCTCTTTAAGTCCTGGTACATTTTTGTGGCACCAGGGTGGATAGTAAACCGGCCCTTATGAGCCTCTGCCATAACCTCTTCGGTCAATGGCCCTCGAGGAATAACAATCCTCTTCTGAAACAACAATAAACCATCCTCATTCCAAGACACACCGTCCTGGTTCTTCACATAATCAAGACACTCTCTTTGCACTTGCGCCTCTTTAATCTTTTCCATCAGCTCATTAATCACTTCTGCTGTTTCCATTTCGAGCAGTGCGCCCCCAAACAAGGAGTTCACTCTCAAGTCTCTGAACTTTTCGATCACCTCGTAGTCGCTCATTATCAAGCTGGATAGGCTCACGGATTTCCGACTCAAAGCATCGGCTACCACATTGGCCTTGCCAGGGTGGTACCTCAACTCAAAGTCGTAGTCCTTCAAGAACTCCATCCATCTTCGCTGTCTCATGTTCAACTCCTTCTGGTCAAACAGATACTTCAGGCTCTTGTGATCACTGAATACAGAAAACTTCATACCAAACAGGTAATGCCTCCAAATCATGAAAGCAAAAACAATGGCTGCCAACTCCAAGTCGTGAGTCGGGTAGTTCTCCTCATGAGGTTTCAACTGTCTTGAAGCATAGGCAACAACTTTCCCTTTCTGCATCAACACACAGCCTAGCCCCTTTCCAGAGGCATCGCAGTATAACTCAAACTGTTCCGCAGGATCAGGAAGAACTAACACTGGAGCAGTAGTCAGTCTCTCCTTCAACTCCTGGAAACACTCCTCACACTCATGTGTCCACACGAATGGAGTCTCCTTTCGGGTAAGGCGAGTCATCGGTAGCACCATCTTGGAGAATCCCTCTATGAACCTCCTATAGTACCCGGCCAAACCCAAGAAGCTTCTCACTTCTGTAACCGTCTTGGGCCTCTCCCAGTCCATCACGGCCTCAATCTTGTTAGGATCAACTGCAACTCCATCAGCGGAAATCACATGACCCAGAAATTTCACCGCCTTGAGCCAAAACTCACATTTTGACGGCTTAGCATAAAGTTTTTTCTCTTTCAACACTTGCAAAACAATCTTCAAGTGCTCAGCATGTTCCTCCTCTGTCTTGGAGTAAATCAAGATGTCGTCAATGAAGACGATCACAAACTGATCCAGGTACGGCTGGAAGATCCTGTTCATGTAGTCCATGAACACTGCGGGTGCATTTGTGAGTCCAAACGGAATCACCAAGTACTCATAATGCCCGTACCTTGAGCGAAACGCTGTCTTTGGGACATCCTCCGGCTTTACCCGTATCTGATGGTAACCGGACCGGAGATCGATCTTGGAATATACGCAAGCACCCCTGAGCTGATCCAGCAAATCATCAATGCGTGGAAGAGGATACTTGTTCTTAATTGTCACCTTGTTCAACTGTCTGTAGTCGGTGCACAACCGCATGGTCCCATCTTTCTTTTTCACAAAAATGACCGGTGCTCCCCAGGGAGACACACTCGGCCGAATGAAATCTTTTGCTGAAAGCTCCTCAATATGCTTCTTCAGCTCCGCCAACTCTGGTGGCGACATCCGGTATGGAGCCAACGATATAGGCCCCACACCAGGCAATAAGTCTATGGAGAACTCTATCTCCCTCTGCGGTGGAAACTCAGGAATCTCCTCGGGAAACACCTCGAGGAATTCCCTCACCACAGGAATGCTAGTGAGATCCTCCTGTGTCCCACTCACCAAACCTCCCAACATGACATAGCCAAATGCCCCTGCTCTCAAGGCCCTCCTCGCCTGCAGGACTGAAATGAACGGTGAGGAACTGGCTGTGGACCCACCCGGAGACATCACCACTCTCTTGGCACAACAATCAATCAATGCACAGTTTCTGGACAACCAATCCATGCCCAGAATAATCTCCAGGTTGGCCATCGGCAATCCTATCAGATCTACCGAGAAGTCACGGCCATCCCACTGAAACGCTACATCGCGATGAACAGTGGAGGTCAAACATTTTTCTCCGGTGGCAGTGGTCACCCGCATCGGTGGAGAAAGCACATCACTGGGCAACTCAAGCCCCACAGCAATAGGGGTAGTAACAAAAGAGTGCGTTGCCCCGGAATCAAACAATACATCGACAGCTGAACCACCAATGGTAACAGTACCTCTGACCAGGTTCGGAGCTCTGTCCGGCTGCTGACGATCAAGTGTGTATACTCGCCCCGTAATAGGTGGCACGGCTGGTGCCCCAGTAGGAACCATCTGCAATGGCACAGCCTGCACTGCAGCCACTCTCGTC
Organism: Gastrolobium villosum; assembly: GCA_032173675.1. Lineage (NCBI taxonomy): Eukaryota > Viridiplantae > Streptophyta > Magnoliopsida > Fabales > Fabaceae > Gastrolobium > Gastrolobium villosum. The sequence goes on along the minus strand of JAVKPL010004839.1, from coordinate 54,951 downwards.
GTCGGGCAATCTCTGGAATAGTGGCCCTCATTGCCACACTGGAAGCATATCAACTGTCCGGTAGAACACGGCCCAAAATGTGACTTCCCGCATCCCGAGCATCTGGGAGCAGGAGGTCTAGCTGCGTTCCCCTGAGTAGAAGTCTTTTTAAACTGGTTTGGCGCTTGCTTAGCTGCCAACTGTTTGCCCTTGCCCTTGTTTGCAAACTTCCTGTTCCTCCAGGGAGTGGAACCACCAGTACCTTGTGGCACCTCAATCTTGGCCTTCTTGGCCTTACTCGTGCTGTAGAAGTCCTCAATATCACGACACTGCTGGACCAGTGTCCCAAAATCTCTGAAAGCAGACCCAGCTAAGTAACCAGCAATATCCTCACTAAGTCCCCTGCGGAACTTAACAGCCAAGAATGTAGGAGTAGGCCTCGCCATCCTGAAGTGTGAAAACTTCACCAGCTCATTAAACTTGGCCAGGTACTCGTCAACTGACAATGAGCCCTGAACCAAACGGTCAAACTCCCCTTGCTTCCTCTCCTGTGCATCATACGGGAAATACTGACCCAGAAAACACTCCTCGAAGAACGACCACGTCATCACACGGCCCTGCATCTCATAGACTTGAGAAATGTTGGTCCACCACTCATGGGCCTCGCCCTCCAGCATGTAAGTGGCGAACATCAGCTTCTGCGGATCGGTACACTGCATGATCCGGAAGATCTTGTACAACGCCTGTAGCCATCTGGCAGCAGCAATGGGATCATAAGATCCATCGAAAGAAGGTGGCTTATGCTTGCGGAAAGCATTCAGCCTGCGGTCGATCTCGTCACGATCCTCTGCAAATACGGGGATGGTCTGCATAGCCCCCGTCAAGTGACTGCCCTCACCCATCTGACTCTGGGTGTCCTCCTGTTGACTAGGCGGAGGTGGAGGCGGTGGCGGCGGTGGAGGTGGTGGAGGACACTGGCCAGCAGCAGGACCAGCCCTCAACTCCTCCAACATGACCCTCATCATAGTCATGTTGGCCATCCGGTTCTCCTCCAGAACCTCAGCCGTGGCTCGCCTCTTCGCATCTCTGATAGCGTCCAGCATCGCCTGGTTTGCCAACCTCGTGGCCTCCTGGTCGGCTAGTCGGGCCGCCTGCATCTCAGCTAATGCAGCCAGGATAGGATCCGATTGATCCTCACTCGTACTAGGGTTCCTCCTTGGTGGCACCATGACTCTACACAAGTTACACAAGAATGAGTTGATCAAGCCCACGCTATGTGGTCACATATGCATTATCATAATACACACCAATCAGAGAGAACGCCAAGTAGACACGCAACGAACATCCTAAGTTATTGCAATACATACAGGCTTTTCCCTAGAAAGTGCTTTGATACCATATCATGTAACAGCCCGTGTTAACCCGGATTGTTAACATACTATCGTATTAAGCCACGCTTAATTAAAATACGGAATAACTTTTTCTTTAATTCAATTATGATGTCATTAACCTTAGCCAACTTGATTACTTAATCAATTTCATAAAATACTGCCTGTATGTAAATTGCAAGACAACTAACTGAAATACCTCATATATAAATATAATGCAAGTATTTAAAGCCACAGGACTACAACACATAGCCTGGGTCAAAATCCTGATACTTTAATTACAACTTCAAATAAAAGACAATAGCAAGACCATGTGGCATGGACAAACCCCATGCTCACCAAATAAGGCACAATGCCCAACAACAATCTCAACATAATATCATAATCAAAGCGGAAAAACATAAACAGCAGTCAACATCCAGCATATCAGCATGTCATAATAACATCAACTCAGCTCTGGCCTCCTGCCACCTGAGCCCTCAACATTACCTGATCCTGAAATAAGCGTCCCCAAACGTGGGGTGAGATCTCTAAACAAGAAATCTCAGTAAGACAAGGGGTCCTCAAGGATCTTCCACCCCAAGCTCACTTACATGTGTAATATAAGTTCAAAAACAGTATTTACAATATAAGTTCCAAAACTATGCGATGCAGCAGATAATCATGCCATGTGTGTTTATCAAATCTACTGGCCAGAGAAATGCAGGAATACGTCTAAACCCACATGAGTACAAGGAACACCGCTTGCACCTCACCCACAGCCTCACCATCTTGTATGTACTACATACTCAGGCTTACCGTATAGGTGGACACCACATGCATATCATAAAAGCACATTGCATATAATAGCTCAACAGCATTTCCAAAACATCAAAGCTTGTAACACAGCATGCATAAACCACATCCCCATGGGACATGGTGGAACCACAAAATGGCTAAACCGAGGACACGAAAGCTTACCTTGCAAGCTAGCTATCCAAGCCAAGAGTCCAACCACTCTTACGTCCAAACACAGCAGTATCACAATCTGATATGGACCAATAATACATCAATATTTATGCATCACAAGCATACAACTTAAAGACTACGCTTTTCCTTTACGTTTTACGTCTTAAGGCTTCCCACAAAGCCATAAGCCCTTAATCATATGATTCTGACTTAGTTCATTAATTACAGAAGTTCGACTTCCTTAATCTAGGGTCCACAAACCCCCAATAGCTTACTGTTCACACAGCACAGCTACTGTTCTGCGAAATCTCAGGATATCCGGATATCATGAGGGACATATCCGGATATGCCATATCCGGATATCACACTGGCCATATCCGGATATGCCATATCCGGATACCCAGATCCCACATCCGAATATGGATATCCGGATACCATATCCGGATATGCATATCCGGATACCATATCCGGATACTGATATCCGGATATCTGTTCGACAAATATCCGGATATCTCACGACAGAATGCAGTTTCTGCATTTCGTGAATATCCAACCCAAAGATTTAACTTTTAACACATGTACACGTTAAAGCATGCATCTTTAATCTGTTTTAGGTTCATACTCATTATACCTTCTTGTTTACACATTAAACATGGCCAAGACATCAACTTTAAGCATCAAAACTTAAGATCAAAGGTGAGGAAACTTACCCCAAGCTTTAAGCAGCCAACAATGGTGCTTTTGGAGCTCACAAGTCAGCTCCAAGGTACAGACTTTAGGGAGGACGAAAATGGAGCAACAAGGTGAGTTCTTTCTTCACCAAGGAAGCTACTTGAAGCTTCAACACTCACACAACACCAACTCAGCCTCACACCTTCACCCTTCACAGCTCTCTCTCACTCAGAAAAGACCAACCATGCAGCCCCAAGGCTGACTCTCACCCTCACCAAGCAAGCTCTCACAAGCCTAAGGTATTTGGAGAAGAAACCAAGGAGAAAGGAAGCTCCTTGGCTCACAACAAAGGAGGAGAAGGTGGCAAGAGGTGGCTGAGTGGTTTGCAAAAAAATGGAGGCACGTAGGTTAGTATTTTGACCTAGGATCATGTGCCAACTAATGGTTAAATAGGCCATTGGTCATTTAAGCGCAGTATTAGCCTTAATAGCAAAGTAAAAAAATCTTGATCCCAAACTTTGGAATCTAGACCTAGACATTTTTCTAAGATTTTTCATATTTTTATTTTATTTTTCGGAGCACCTTTCCGGTACGCGCTTTTCCATAGCCAGTATCAGTTCTGGCATCAGATTACATTATTTTGACTTGAAACTTGTTTTACAAGTCCTACATAATATTCTAGTAATTATCATGCATTCGTTATAATTTTCCGGGATACTTTTCCGGTACGCATTTATACCGGGTAGCAGAACCGGTATCTGCGCTTTTCTTCCGAAAAGCGACTTTCAGCATTTTAACTCACTCAGTATAATTATTTAAGCCCAATAATAATTATTAAGGTCAATTATGGAATCATTTCCTAATTATCATAATTAATTCACTAATTACTTTAATTAGCGGTGCGGGTTCTTACACCGTGGAACTCATGCTTGCCAAACCACAAGAGCCTATTATTGAAAGTTGTAAAACAAGTGTTTTACAATAAACATAGAAAAACACAGGTAACCAGTGTCCACAACATGATCTTCAAATTCAAATTCTTAAGCGCAAGTTCAAGGACAGCCTCGGCCATTTTTTAATTATTTCAATATAGAAAATGGTACAAGTTTCCAGCTATTTCAATATGCATAATCATTCTGCCACATAGCTTGAAATCACCATGGCTCATTTTCTATTTCTTGTACTTGAGACTAGCATATAAAATATACCCCGGGCAGTTGAGAGGTCTTGTGTTTGCTAATATAATGAATTAGATATTCATTATGAATCAATTTATGCAAGTTAATTAAATCTGAATTAGAAACTAGCATTTCTTCTATCTCTGTTACGAAGGGAAGTTCAACCGAAAAGACTAGCCTACTCAACAAGTCGTATTAATCTCTAAGCTCAATAATGCTTATCATTTATTAGCGAAATGAAGTGATAGACTGATAGTATCAAGCAAAGTAGATCGAGAATAAAAGGAAGAGCAATACGATAATAAAAAGAAAAAGGTAAAAAAAAATACAAAAAAAAAAGAAACCAGAAAGAGTAAAGCAAAGTAGATCGACCACCACAGCTATTTTAAGTAATAGTAGATCGAATAAATTTATTAGATTTAGAGTTCAGACTTCACACTCACAGTGAGAGAAGAGGATGAACGAGAGCACTCAGCAACTCAGCAACAGAGACACGACGGACGACAGGCAGAGATGTGGAGACGTGACGACAAAGAGAGAGATCAGAGAAAGATATAATGTTATTAGGTTTACGTTTCTTACTTTCCCCCTTTTTTAATAATATTTAATTTTATAAATATATTTAATTTTTCAAAAATATTAATTTTTTTAAAAAATATCATGTTTTTTATGAAAATGCCAGTTGACCGTGTCAGACACGGTCAAATTCACGTGTCGGAATAGTCAACGTGTCGGAAAAATAGTCAACGTGTCCGACACCGTGTCGGAGCGTGTCGGCGTGTCGGAACGTGTCGGACTCGACTCTTCGTGTTTTTCCAAGTGTCGGTGTTTCCTTGCCTGGCTGAGCCTGCAACTCATGCACTTACCAGCATCCTAAGTGTCTAACACTTCTAATACTTCTCTCACTCAACGAAACAGTGGGTCCCAACTGAGTTGTGGAGCACCAAAATTTAAAGGAGGTTTGAGTAATATTGGTGGTGGGAGGTAATCATGCACTTAATAATTGATTCCTTTAAGGGTTCCTTTTATTTAGGGTTTACTAACTCTCATCAAACACATGTGTATTATTTATCATGCTAGTCGTAATCTATGTCAAACATCTATTACACAAGTCGTAATTGGACGTGCACAATAAAGCATACAAACGCGATTTATCCAATTCATGCATACTAGACGTTTTAAGCCATAAAAGTATACATCCGCCATACACTATCTCATGCATGCTAGTCTTTTTAAAACATACAAGCATATAAAATAGTTTTATTTGAGACGGTCATGGTGCTCGCGCATTCTTCCATCTTGCTCCTTAGACCACGGCTCCTTCTCGTCTAAATGCCACTAGCCTAATTCTCTAAATACAAAATAATTAAAGAAACTCCAAAACATCTTTGAAGGGACAAATGAATATACAAAAATTTAAAATCCAAATTTACATCTCTAATTTAAATATAGCAAAATTACACCTCTAATTTAAAATCAAGCTAAAATTCGAAATTTAAATTCGGGCACCATGACCATCCCCTTCCAATTTGCACCTGAAAAGTTAAACAACTTGCAAGCACACGATATTATATTAAATATGTTCTCGCATATATCTTGATAATTTAACAATTAAAATATCAAAACAAGAATCAAAATTCAAAATCTCCTAATTTTCTCCAAATGGCCGAATCATGCATCTTTATACATAATTCAAATCTTTGTCAATTTTTTCTCAAAGAACACAAAAATAAACCATACATACAACCATAATTTTAATATGGCCGAACCATACATGCCTATGTATAAGAAATTTTATCACAAAAAATTTATGTTATGCTCATGAACTTTTCATGCATCTTGAGATTAAATCATGGAGAAAACAAGGCATTTGAATATTCACATAATAATTGCTGAATCATATTCCTTTCTAAAAGATGTTTCTTTTGAAAACTCTCACAAAGAATCATAAAGAAACAAAACCATGAGTACACGTAGATATATGAAACATGGGGACTGGGTGGTGGCTCAGTTGGTAGCATGGGACTGAGTGGTGGGAGAGGACCTCGGTTCGAATCCCACCAACACCATCTGGGGAGGGGCATAAATACCGTAATCTTTAGACTCGCACCCGAACTCTGGATTAGTCTCATAGGCGGCTCAAACACTACAAAAAAATGGGATATAGCTACGGTCAAAAATGCGGCAAATCGCTAAGAAAACCGTGGCCAAATAAATTTGTCACGCCTCCACTGACCGTATGTAATACTGGCGTTGCATTTGTTTAGCTAAGGGCATTTTCCCATTTAGCCATGACAATGATGAGCTTGGTAACATTTATTAACTACGTTTACTCTTGAGATTAGCCATGAATATAACCGTGGCTAAATGTGTTCATTATATTAAAAAAAATATAATAATATCATATTCAGTTTTGGAATTCCTGTCTTGCTGCTGATCCAATAAAATAAAAAACCTAATGAATAATGCATGATAAATATAAAATTGTAAGAAATGAAATGGAGAGTTTACAAATAAGGACCAAATTGTGTCTCTAAACAGAACAACCATGATTACAAGGATGATTGATTTTTCTATCAATGATTGTGTCTCAAGCTTCTTCCCAACAAGGAAAGGATGCAAAGAGAGCCATAATATTCTCATCCTCCTTTCTTTCACATATTGATCGAATGCTTCCTCTACGATATTTAGCTCTCTTCTCGTTTTCTTACCATTGTGCATCCTCTGTGCCAAGCATCTGGCAAGAACAACGACATCTTCTATGGAGGTCGAGCCACCCTGTGCAATGAATGGGCCTGTTGCATACATTGCGTCACCAACGACAGTTATTGTACCTTTCCTAAAGTTGCTAAGCAAAAAGTCCCATGGTGGGCGATACTTCAAGTCAGCGAGGTGCAACAAGTTCAACTTGTAATTTGGTATCATGTCCGATGCGTCTCCATGGAAACCCTTCATTGATTCCATTAAAGATTGTCTAACAAGAACTGGGTCTTTTGAGATTATTGAATCTGCTTTAGTAGGTTGAAATATAATTATTTCTCTACCTTAAAATGTTTACTAAATTAAAAGTACTGCATATAGGATACAGAAAGAAACATCTTAAATTTTTTTAATTTAAAAATAGAGGTGGAATACTTGAAGTGAGAGGTGATGAAACTAATGACCTTGAGAAGTCCTTAGTCTTGTCACAAACCAATAAACGAGCTTGTTAGACATTGGGATTCTTCCAAGTTGAACTTGACCTCTGTTTATCACAACAAACTCCCTAGCAAATTGATGACCATTTCGATAATTTGTGCAGCCTCGTGCAACACATATAGAGAAGACCAAAAGCTTCGTTGGATGTAACCCAAGCATATTCATGGAAGAATGCACGCCATCACATCCAATAACAACCTGACACCAGAAAACACATTCTTGTTGTATTGCAGTTACAACGATTTACTTGTCATTAATATTTAACAAGCAATTTACCAGAAAAGTAAAAGTAAAAAAATTTAACAAGCATTTTCACCTAAATTAAAGTGATATATATATATATATATATATATATATATATATATATATATATATATATATATATATATATATATACACACACACACTTGTGGCCACTTAATATGATGTATGTTAAAGTGATATCAACTTTCTACACCTTATCTATACTCGTGGCTAGTTAATATGAGTAGAGAACTTGAATATGGTGATGAAAATAATATGAAGAATTTGACTATCTTGCTTAACTTTTTCTCTTTTTACTATGATGATGCCTTGGTCATTTACTTATGTATGAAAATGAAACCATGGATCTAGTTTTAATTCTGTAATATTTTTATGAATTGTATTTACCTAAATTAAAACAACTAGTATATAGATAACATTTTAATTATTGTTAAATAAAATATCAAAGTTACAAAATGAAAGCATAATAAGGATGTTTATTGAAGAAACAGAGTGAATGTGTATCTAAAGTTTAAGCTTGAACAAAAACTTACTAAGAACACTTCAATATAATATCATCCTACCAGAAACTTGATGAGATTAATCTTGCTTGCCATATGCTTCACTTCTGCACCTAAATATGATGCCCTGTCTTTTTAATTATTTGCTGTCATATTGAAGAGCAGTAAGGTGAAGGGCCGGCTTGGCTCAGCGGTAAGCTTGCTTGCCGTGGTGTGTCAGGTCGCGGGTTCGAATCAGCCTCTCTACAAAAAGTAGGGGAAAGGCTGCCTAGAGTATTCCCTTCCCCAGACACTCACGAAGTGGGTATTTGAACTGGGTCGGCCCTTTTTTTTTTTTATATTGAAGAGCAGTAAGGTAGTAAGGTTCATAAGACAAGATATAGAAAGTTATTTCAACAATAACACGTTTAAGATAGACTCAATAATATTAAGAACATTAACAAATAAAATACCTCCCCCAGCAATGTTTGCTTGACTTTGGAAAAGAGGGACCATAACTGTTTGATCATTCTCTTTTTTCAGTGGAATCTACAAAACCACAAAGCACATCCACTGTAATAATTAAATCACATACGAGTCACTATAATAGTAGAAAGCCACATTTTTAAAAAGATGGTTAAGCATTATAATCTAAGACAACTTTAAGCCAAGTTACAATCTCCCTTCCTTAACTTTCACCAAGCATAATCGAGCTTTGCATCATCATTACACAATGCACAAGGCATAATTCAATAGATACCCCAATTCACTATGAAAAGAGTGGCTCACCTGCTTACGACTTTTCCCATAAGTAAATGTGATTAAGATGTTACATGCCGGCTTGAAAGCTCCAAAAAGGAAATTATATTATATTTTATTTTGTGACCAAAAGGTGGAGAAGTAAAATCAATTGCAGATCATGTTAGACAAGGTCAGACGAATAAACACTGTTACATAACAAAAACATGAATAAACAAAATAACAAGACTCACCATGTTGTTCACAATTCAATCTTCTTCTTTGTCAGTACACAAGTTCCTGTGCAATAAAATCTCAATTCTAATATCCAAATAGTATAGAGAGTGTTTAATTAACCATTCAAATAATCTAATGAAGAAGACTAAAATGGCGAAACAGTGAATCAGAGATGGAGTCGGGAATCACAACGGCTTCGTAGGTCGAGATAGCCAAAATTAGTAGCAATAATGAATAAGAGAATTTCAAACAAGAGCAAATCACATTTACAATTCATATTCCTGCAACCACCATATAAACACTCTCTAACTACATCGACAAGCATAAACAACCATTTTCCTAACTAGCATCTGAAACCCTAAGGCATAACCACGATTCAAAGATTCAATCACAATTAAATATCAAAATCCCAAAATCTGGAACCCAAAGATCACAATCGAGCCCTAATTTCCACTAAAAGAGGCCAAGAACAGAAAATGAAGGAAAATAAAATTGAACAATTCGAATTGAGAAAATGTTAGACTTGATTTTGTTCAAGGTTTGAGGGTTCCCGGCGTGGCCATTGTCATGCAAGCTTTCAGAGAAGGGAAAGAATACGAGGCTACTACTAATGGAGAGTAGAGATCAAGGATATAAAATATTAGAATAAGGTGCATAGTTGTCATATAATGGAGATGGTTGCAGAATTTGACACGAAAACTCTGTTCCAGTGTAATTAGTTTATTACGTGTCATTGAATGCGTGAGAAAGTTGCGAACGCTTCAAAATAACATCAATTAACCGTAGTTAATTAGTTGTGGTTAAACACCATTTTTTGGTAGTGAAAGAGTCGAACCCGTGGGCATACCGGGGGTTCTAATTCGCCTCAAGGAGGTAATTAGGATTAGTTTCCAAAAAAAAAAGGAAAATTCAAATTTGTAACAACCTTTCATAGTCAATTCAAATTTGAACATTCTAATTCCAATATTCAAATATTTAAATTCAAAATTCAAATTCAAAATTTAAATTTTAAATTTAAACATTAGATAATTAATTTAACTAATTAAATTAATTAATAATGTCTTGGACCATCCAAGCACATTACCACAATCCATGCGCCCATTTCCCTCTTAGGTGGGCATCTAAACTTCTTCTTGGGCTAACAACCATTATTAAGCCCAAAACCTTTAATGCTATAATGTCATGACAATAAGGTGTTAGTATGTGACCCATTAGGCCCAACATATCCACTGACATATATGGGCTTGGGCCCAATAAGACCACAACACATTTAATGACAACACAGAGCACTAGTAATGCTTTGTTGCCCCAGAGCTAGTTAGGTTAATGATATGATCATCCTATTAAATATATTTGGTTACCGTATGTATTTCCTTTCGTCTCGGTTACATTCCCATTAAACCTAGGGTGAGGAGATGTATCAACCCTTGCGGTTTAGGGTAAGCTTTAATTCGAAATAGGGAATCTTCAATTTACTGACTCTAAAGGTAGATCATCTCATGATCTTTTTTTACTATTCATAGATTCCCGAGTCCCGTAAATGTCATCATGATTTCTCCGGTTTACAGATAACCTAATCCCTCACAGAGATTTGACGAATTCCTTCAGCTTATCACCCTAGGCTTGTGTTCTTTCAAGACATGCCCAAAGGTATACCTATGAATCTCCATGTTTCAGGCAAATGAGGTATACAATCAAAACATGCCATCTAGAACACAGTCTAGGTGAAAAATTCTGGTCTAAGGAAAGACATACCCAAATAATAAGAGGCTGCTCTAATGATACTATTTGTGAGATTTTCTCATAGAGCCTCTTTGTGGATCTATTCAGTGCGAGTTATACTCTTATAGGTCCACTTACGACTTTACCTAAGACATCTCCATATTTGTAGCTCATGAGGTCTTTACCTTGTATCTGAATACAAGTAGATAAGCCATGCTAGTCTTACCCGAGATTACTGATCCCCATTCTCAATGTCTCTAGACTAGGAACATAAAATTAAGAATAAATATCTGGTATCCTTGAATCTCATGATCGTGGTCTCATCACAGATACTCAAGAGATACTTATTCTATTCCAAGAGGTTTATCCAGTTATTCATATAATAAATTAACAATGATATCGAGACAAAAACATGAAGCAGATAAAGAGTGCTTATGATTTATTTGCGACAATATAAAGGTACACATATGTCCTAATCTAACCAAAAGATTGTCTCTAGGACATCCATATACTAACATAAGTTATGTTTGATTCAGACTTGAGTTGTATATTGTATCAGGATATTGTCCGGTCTACTTGTTGTAGCTCCATGACTTGATGCATATTTATGTAATGAGATTATTTAGTGTAGTTATTTATTGTAATTTACGTACAAACGATATTTTGGAAAAAGAATAAGTAAATCCACTTGGTTAATATGTTACTGTTGTGGATCGGACCAAAGCCTCAATTAATACGCGGCCCAACCCAAGTAAACCTAAAGGTAGACACTATATAAAGAAGGTAAGAACTACAGGTAAGACACACACAATAAACCCTACTCATTTCAATGACTCATGCACACACCCCAAAGGCAAAAGCCATCGTACTGTGTCAGTGATCCGTGATCCCACTAGATACCTAATTCATAGGTATGCAGAGAGAAACACCTAAATCCTACATCAATCATCCAATTCCGGTTGGACACATCTGCCACAGGCAGAACATTGGCGCCGTCTGTGGGGATCGAACCTCACTTTCCCAAAAAAATAAAAACAAAAAAGGGGAGGAGATGGTAAGGACCACAAGAAGTGGTTTTCGTCAACCTTTGATGTCGAATCCTGGCAATGAGCAGGAAGCAGTGGACCGGGATCATCAGGCACCACCGATCCACCAGGATAATCAAGTACCACTAATCCCAGATCCGGACGCCATGCATGTTAGTGAAGTGCACTCCGATTCAGCATTAACTCCAGCGGTCAATCCAGACGCACCGTACGTACAAGGGTTGCAACCCATTGAGGGTCCCGATCCGCGAGGTCCGAACCTGGCAGTGGACGCTCTACTTCGAAGGATGGAAGAATGGGAGCACCGGAATGAGCTGCAACGACAGGTAGATGCAGGGCAGATCCGAGAATTGGAGGCTCGGATACGACAAATGACCAATCCAGATCCTGTACGAGCCGTCACGCGGGTTGTTACAGATCTGCGAAACTCGGGTCCTGCACCCGCAGATCTGCGAAACTCGGGTCCTACACCAGCAGATCTACGAAACTCGGGTCCTGCACCAGCAATTATTGCTCCAAGATCTAACCAACTCGCACCGCGCTATGAAGGTCATGGTAACCCGGACCATGATCAGCCACCTCGACATGACGACACGCAGGGCGTATATCGGCGAAAGTACAATATGGGGCTGTACAATGATAGCCCTTTCTCGAATGAAATCGTGGAAGCTTCATATCCAGAAAATTTGAATCTGTATGAGCTGGTCAAGTATGATGGAACACAAGATCCTCAGGTGCATTTGGATGCGTTTGACACAGCTATGTACATCAAAGGGATAGAGGAACCCCTAATTACTAGACTTTTTGCAACAACATTGACGGGGGCGGCACAAGCATGGTTTTCCTCATTGCCAGCCAGATCTATCAGATCCTTTGAGGAATTTGGCGGGCGATTTTTGCTCAATTTTGCCACCAGCAAAAAATAGCCAAAGTCAGAATTTGCATTTGGGAAAATTAAACAGCAACCTGGAGAAACATTGCAGAGATACCTTGATCGGTTCAAACTAGCCGCCTTACAAGTACCAGGATTATCAGAGAATGTTCATTTACATCTGGTGATCGCTGGACTTCATGGAACCTCAAGACTGGCAAAGTCAATATAAAAAGAACCGCCACGAACCTTGGTGGAATTTAACACACGTTCTAAAAAGTACTTGGAGCTCGAGCAGATGGAGCTGAAAAATGTTGACCAAAAGCATCATCCCGGTCAAGGGGACAAGTTGGGAGGCCGGGAAACTAATAACCTTCGGGGGAAAAAACCAGAGGATAGGTTCCAAGCAAGAAGGAGGTTTGATAAATACGCCCCCCTTAATTCTCCCCGGTCAAAAATTTGGCGGGAAGTAGCTTCCACATAGATGAAAACGGTAGAAAGACCCCGGCCACTACAAGTAGCTTCCATGATGGGCCAGGCCATTCCACGGATGAATGTTGGGGTCTACGAGACGCAATAGAGAAATATGTCAGAGAGGGTAAGTTGCGTCAGTATCTAATCCGGACTCAAGGATGGCGGAATCGGAAGAGAAGAGGAGGTCGGTTTATCAACCCACCCAACGACAAGAAGTTTAGGGAGGACGATCGAGGTAAAAAGCCGGCTAGAGATAATGATGAGTTCCAAGAACCGGAATTCGAATGCAACGTAATCAGTGGAGCTTTTGGTGGCGGGGGAGATACTATGAATGCCCGACGGAAATACTTGAGAGAGGTGCTCTCCATAAGGGAACACACGAAGTTTAAAGAAGAACAACCAGAACCACCACTGCTGTACTTCACAAAGAAAGAATTGGAGGATGTAATACCAGGCCATGTAGATGGGTTGGTAATCACAGGAACGCTGGTCAATTGCAGAGTTAAGAAGATCTTCCTAGACAATGGAAGCTGTGTCGATGTAATTTTATGGCAAGCATTCCAATAAAGGAATTTGGATGAGGAGGACTTGAAGCCCTGTAACACGGCTTTAATTGCATTTAACGGCCGTGAAACCATTCCTAAGGGGTATATTGATCTAAGACTAACTTTGGGGACTAAAGAGGCATACAAATCCGAAAGGGTGAGATTCATCGTTGCTGATTTCCCTTCTGAATACAATGTGATTTTGGGAAGACCAACTATACATGAATGGGACATGTTAGTCTCAACCAAGCATCAAAAACTCAAAATGATTTTAAAGCAGGGTACGGTGCTCACCATAGCAGGAGACCAGAAAGAATCTCGGGATTGCTACTTCAAGTCAGTACGAATGGTAGCAAAAGAACCAGACATTTCGGCTGTAGTCAGGCAACCCGGCCATAAGCCTACGAAGCGAAGCTCGGTTCATATGGTTGAATTTGATATGAGAGATGACGCCCAGATGCCGAGGCCAGAGCCTGATGGGGAATTGCAAGAGATAACCATTGGGGAGCCGGGATAAATCACTAGGATTGGGAAAGGCTTGGAGGATGACGACAAAAATTGCCTAGCAGCTTGCTAGAACAAAAATCATGATGTTTTTGCTTGGAGATCCTCAGATATTCCAGGAGTAGACCCTGCCTTTTGCTGCCATAAGCTATCTGTGTATCCAGGGTCAAAGCCGGTGGCCCAGAAGAAGAGAAATCTCAGCTCAGAACGTCGGCAAGTACTAGAAGATCATGTGAAAGAGTTACTTGAGGCAGGGTTCATACGAGAAATACAATACACGACTTGGTTGTCTAATGTGGTTATGGTTAAGAAGCCAAACAGAAAGTGGAGGGTATGCACAAACTATACAGATTTAAATAAAGTATGCCCTAAGGATGCGTACCCAATGCCCAACATAGACCAGCTGGTTGATAGTTCATCAGGATTCCAAATATTGTCTTTCATGGATGCCTATTCGGGATATAATAAAATCCCATTAGATCCTGGAGACCAGGAAAAGACTGCCTTTATTGCGGAGAAGGCAAATTATTGTTACAATGTAATGCCTTTCGGGTTAAAGAACTCAGGAGCTACTTATCAAAGAATGATGAATCAGGTCTTTTCTAATCAATTGGGAAAGAACGTGGAAGTGTATATTGATGACATGATAGTCAAGTCAACAGATATGGCAGTGCACGTCAGGGATTTAGAGCAAACATTTAATAAATTGCGACAACACCGCATCCGGTTAAACCCTACGAAGTGTGCCTTCAGAGTTTTTGCGGGAAAGTTTCTAGGTTTTATGCTTACATATAGAGGAATAGAGGAAAACCCGAACAAGTGTGGGGCCGTGCTACAGATGAAGGCACCAAAAAATAAAAAAGAAATACAGCAGTTAACGGGACGGTTGGCCTCCCTCACCCGTTTCTTACCTCAGCGAAGACAGCTTTGCCTTTTTTCAAGTTGTTAAGGAAAGAGGTGCAGTATGGATGGAATTCGGAATGTGAGGTTGCTTTCCAGGAGATTAAGAGGCAGTTAGCCTCTCCTCCAGTGTTGGCAAAACCAAAAGAGCAGGAAGCTATAATCCTGTATTTATCTGTTGGTGATCTGGCAGTCAGCTCGGTTCTGGTGCGGGAGGACGAAGAAGGCCAGCAGCCGATATATTTTGTCAGTCAGCTCTTGCAAGGGGCCGAGCTTCGATACCAACGATTGGAGAAGATAGCATTCGCACTTCTTATCTCGGTTAGAAGACTTCAGGTGTATTTTCAAGCACACAGGATCCTGGTTCGATCTGACTTTACAATCCAACAAATACTTCATAAACCAGATTTGGCAGGCAGGATGATGAGTTGGGCGGTAGAATTATCAGAATTTGACATAACGTTTGAAAGCCGCAAGGCGATTAAATCACAAGCTTTGACCGACTTTGTTCGAGAGCTTACTTCAACCCAACATTCTGTCTCTGGTAATCCAGATATGTGGACGATATATGTCGATGGATCTTCAAACTCGAAGGGAAGTGGAGCCGGGGTAATAATCGAAAATCCTGATGGCGTTGCAATTGAATATTCTATGCAAATGGATCTCGAGACTTCTAACAACCAAGCAGAATATGAGGCTCTCATAGCCGGCTTGCTTCAGGCTAAGGAGCTAGGAGCCCGGAGAGTAAAGGTTTATAGTGATTCTCAATTGGTTACATCCCAAATTGAAGGAAATTACCAAGTGAGAGGACCTCTATTAATGAAATATCTCGAACACGCCAAACAAATAATGGCACATTTCGAGAAGGTAGAAGTCAGTCATATCCCGAGAAACGCGAATAGCAGAGCGGATATACTATCAAAATTGGCAAGTCCGAAGGGATGGGGAAACTATAGAACTGTGATTGAGCAAAGTATTCCTGAGCCGACCTGTATAATGCAGATCTCGCAGGTAAATGACTGGCGTCATGACATCATCGAGTACATTGAAAGGGGGACTTTGCCTGTTGGAAAGGAGGAAGCCAGGAAGTTGATCCGAGATGCGACATCGTATACTATAATTGAAGGACAGCTATATAAAAAGGGCATTTTCTCCCCTCTATTAAAGCGTTTAAACTCAGATAGGGCACAATATGTTCTGTCTGAAATTCATGAAGGTGTTAATGGCCAGCATGTAGAAGGGAAAACACTGGCTCGAAAAGCGCTTCGAGCTGGTTACTTTTGGCCATCCATGGTAAATGATGCAAAGGAACATGTGCAAAAATGTGACCAATGCCAAAAGCATGGTAAAAACTTATTGGCCCCACCTGAAGAGTTGAATTTTATCACGGCTCCATGGTCGTTCTATAAATGGGGAATGGATCTCTTGGGCCCGTTTGCAGCAGCAGAAGGCCAACTTGAAGTGGTTAGTAGTAGCGGTTGATTATTTCACCAAATGGATTGAAGCAGAGCCAATCGCCACAATTACTTCGGCCCGAATTCAGCGTTTTCTAGAAAGAAACATAATATGCCGGTTTGGGATTCCAGCTGAAATTGTAACAGACAATGGAACCCAGTTCACGAGTAAGGGATTTCAGAGCTTGATGGAAGGATTCCATATCCGACATCGTTTTGCCTCGGTTGAGCATCCTCAGACAAATGGTCAGGCCGAAGCTGCTAATAAAATCATAGTTGAAGGATTGCGCAGGCGCATGGAGCAATCTGCTAAAGGCAAATGGGTAGAAGAGCTATACTACGTGTTGTGGGGCTACAGAACAACAATTCAAACCTCTGTTGGGGAATCCCCGTTCAAGCTAACTTATGGATGCGAAGCTATGATTCCGGTGGTGCTGGGAGAGCCATCTTGGAGGAGAGTTCAAGCTCTGTTACAGGCAGAGAAAGACAACAATGACAAAATATCAGTCGAGCTAGACCTGATAGATGAAGTCCGAACTATGGCACATTGTAAAAACTACATGGCTAAGCAACTCGTGGCTAATCGGTTTAATAAAAAGGTGAAGTCGCGGTCATTCGAAACAAAGGAGTTAGTGCTGCGAAGGGCAGATGCGGGAGGACGAAATGCATCGGATGGGAAGTTGGCTCCGAGATGGAAGGGGCCATTCAGAATTAAAGATAAACTTTCCAAAGGAGCTTATGTATTGGAAACTCTGCAGGGGAAACATGTCAGAAGAACATGGAATGCAGACAGGCTGAAATAGTATTATAGTTAAAAAGAAAAAAGAATCTTTGTGATGAATAAACAAAAGTGGTATTATCTTTTATCCTTTTGTAAATCAATAAACTTCAATGGTGAATAAAATGCTATTTTCATTTTAGTGGATTGTTTAAACTCAGGGAATCAACCCTGTATCGCAACACGGACGGCTTCGAAAATTCTAGACCCCAACATCGACCCAGGGTATTTGAACCCGTCCTGCCCAAAGGGCAGGGTTGAGAATTCTAGCCTCGTTTATAGATCCGAGGTATTTGAACCCGCCCTGCCCAAAGGGCAGGGTTGAGCGTTCTAACCTCGTTTATAGATCCGAGGTATTTGAACCCGCCCTGCCCAAAGGGCGGGGTTGAGCGTTCTAGCCTCGTTTATAGATCCGAGGTACTTGAACCCGCCCTGCCCAAAGGGCAGGGTTGAGCGTGCTAGCCTCGTAAATATATCCGAGTTACTTGAACCCATTTTGCCCCGAGGGCAGAGTTGAGCGTTCTAACTTTGTAAATAAATTCAAGGTATTTGAACCCACTTCTACCTAAAGGCAGAGTTGAGTGTTCTAGCCTTGTAAATTAATTCGAGGTGCTTGAATCCGCCCTGCCCAAAGGGCAGGGTTGAGTGTGCTAGCCTCGTTTAAACAAACAAAAGAGAGAGAGAGGAGAGAATAATGCGATAAGGGGACGCCCTCGCAAATATTTCCAGGCAAAGTAATGCCATATCTCGGGCTATGCATATATCATAGACCTTTTACCAGGTTATTGCAAACAAACAGGTGTTATGCTAAAATTAATGCAGTCAGAAAATCCAAATGGTATTAGCAAAATAAAAGTCTTACACAAAATCAAACCGGCATACCGGCCCTTCTTTCTAAACTAAGGGGTATCTCCCCTAAGAACCGCTTGAATTTTGGTTTCGAATTGCCGGTTTGCAGCTTCAATCTCTGGATTCACCGCAGTATTTTCATCATCTGTCATATTTGGATCCTCGGTAGAAGGGAAAAATATGTCGCCGCTAACATAGCCGAAGCAATCTAGCTGGTCCAAGTTCAAAGGCATTCCAGGGTTGAAATATTTTATTTGGTTCACAGCATTGTTAAAAGCTGAACCAACAGCTTTTTCTAGCGCGAACTGACTTCGATTATAATCAGTCTGCAGCTCTTCACGCTCAGCCTTCAATTGATCCACATGTGAAGTTAGCTCCTTGTTCTTTGCCTCGAACTCAGATAATGCGGATAGCTTCTCCTTGACAAAGTCAATCAAAACTTCCTTTCCGCCTTCCAGACCAAAGGAGTCCGACACCAGATTCAGGTCGGCTTGATATTGCTGCAGAGACAGTTTTAGCTCAGCGGCTTGGGTTATCAATGCCCGGTTTTCTTGCTTCATTTTTTCATGATCGGTTTGCAGCAAAACCTTGTCATTTTTTAAGGTGTCTCTTTCAGCTAACACCTCGGAGTGTTTCTCCAGCAAAAGAGAATAGGGTTTCATTAAGGAAGCCACCTTATACAAATAAAGCTCGGCCTTTTGTAATTCTCCAGCCTCGGCTTTAGATGGATAAGTGGAACCGTAGAACGTAGGAGGAGGGCGAGTCACCCCGCGAAGCTCGGTTGTGACTCCCGTTTCCCAAAGAGATCCCCTTCTCAATCCGGCAGGAAGGGGGTATGGCGATGGACTGCCTTTATCAACGGACACCACGGCCCGGGTTGGACCACCACCTCCGACCGCGAGGGGGGCTTCTTCTGGCTCTTCATCCAGCCAACTCTCACAGTCGTGAGTCAGGTCCAGAATTGATATGCCGCGATGAGCATCCAGGTTAGACGAACCGGCTCCTGTGGAAGGATTATAGACCTTTTGTTTTTTAGCAGCAGGAGGGGGACGTGCGACGCCTTTCCCACGCCGAGATAACACATACTCCGACACATCATCTGGGATGGGATTCATTTTTAAACCTGCAAAATTGAGTAGAAATGAAGAGAATGGTTATCAATAAAAATTAATAGCACGAAGTAAGTATAATGAAAATATTGGAAGGCATACTGGGTTGATCATTTGTGGCACAAGATTTAGCAACCAAGGAAGCGACACTCATATGCCCCTGGGCACGGATGTGGGCTAACAAGGTCTTAACACTGGCTTTCTCCTCGGCAGATAGCCCAAGTTTGTAATCAACCGGCTTACGGAGATAGTGCTCATGCGACCAATACAACGGGAACTCTGCCTCATCATCATCTCCTAAAAACCATGGTCTCTCACCAACCTCGGCTACTACTTTAAAGTATGAGCCTTTGAAATTTTTTAAGGAGTCGCTGTAAACAGAAAACAGTCTCCTAGAAGGTTTTCTAATACGACCCCGGATGCTGCCCAACCTTTTAACTTGGGGGGTTCAGAACCGGAGCGTGGGGTGTATATATTAAAAAAATACATAAACAGTGCAACGGAGCAATTTACAGATAGGGATAGGAAAAGTTGTTCGAAGGCGACAATGTACGCCCAGCCATTGGGATGGATTTGGGTTGGAGCTAGCAGGAAGTGGTTTAGAAGGCATATTATGAAAGGAGAAAAGGGGAAGCGAATGCCAATCTTGGTAATCAAATCCCGGTAGAAAAAGAAAAAAGGAGGTTCTTGCGGATTCCGGCCTGAGCATACTGGCTCATCTTCCGCCGGACAGAAGGTGTTAAATCCCACAGGGTTGCCAATTGGCAATCCAGATATCTCCTCGGTGGTCATGGCAGATCTGAAGCTGAGAACTTCCTGCGTAACCCATGGAAATTGTCTCCGCAGGCCGGCACCTGCAGGGGCAGAACCCTCTTCGGCTGGCCCAACCCCGGTCTCAAGTTCTTGGTTGGAAGAATTCGTCTCCATATTGATTTCTGTAGAAGGGGACTCCATAAGAACCTAGAACAGCAAAATGGGTAGAATAAAAAACAAAAGCAGCAAATAGCACGCACCTGAGTTAAATAAACTACAGTGTGAGGAGCTTGACGAGTTGTTTGAGGAGGTCATTGGAACAGGGGTTTGAAACCTAGGGTCATGAGAACAACTGCCCAGGACTAAATTTGCAATAAAATCGTTGCCATTTCCAATAAATTGTGCACTGAGGTATACACAGTTGAAGCACGGATTTGGGTTCCTGATTGATGGAATAGGGAACATGGGTTGAATGGAGGACTGGGTTGGAGAATTAACACCTCTACTGGCAGTAGTAGAAGGGGGGTGAGGGTTATGTCTCCTATCCGAAACACGATTGGTGCTTACGGACAAATGATCCGCGGCACGGTTAGGATTCAGGGATCGTCCTCGGCCAGTGGGCCGGGATTGTCCTCGACCAGTAGGCCGGGATCTAACTGGCGGACGACGTCTAGAACCAGGAGTTGGTGGAGGGCGTCATGGGCCAGAAATCAATGGACGACACCCTGGACCAGGAAGGAAGATGTGATTTCGACTCGTCTCTTCCTGAATAGCTCTAGCTTCTTCCTCTGCCAGAATTTCATCACTCCAGCCAAATATGCGAGGACAAGTGGCCCTCCTATATCCGTGTGAATTTCCCTCATCCATACTAGGGATTTTCCCAAACAAGAATGGTAAATATAACTAAACAGCCAACAACGATAGAAAATCTTGTAGCAAACAGATAACACAACGACGAGTAAAAATACAGGCAGCGGGACGTATTAAGAGGACAGAAGTGCAAGTGTCAACTATGTACTAAGCTTGGAAGATAATGTGAGCAAGGGAATGTAGGAAGGAGAGGATAAGAAATCATACCTGAGGAATGTTAGCACAGAATGCTCGACGAAGGAATCTCGGTGTACCGTTAACGGAAGCAGAAGAAATCTCAGTGTGCTATTAATGGAAGCAGAAGAAATCTCAATGTGCTGGTAACGGAGGCAGAAGAGGGAGAAGTTCGGAGAAAAGAGGATAGGAATGAAATAGAGAAAAGAGGGAAAGTTCAAAGGTTATGACCCGCGAAACGAAAAGACAGGGGTAAAAAGGTAAAAACACCTGACAGGACGAGCGACAGACATTTTGGCAGTCACAATTAATGTTAAAGCGGCGCAAGGTGGGCTGACGGTGCATAAAATGATGACTTAGAGAGGCCACGTGGACGATTACTGCAGGGTAAGAAGATAAAGCGTCCCGTAGGTAAGAAAAACACTGTTGATTGCCAGAACCTTCATATTAAAAAACTAGGATGGTAATGCCGGATAAAGAGTATAAAATATATATATTACGAATACGTGTATCTCGGTTTATAAGCCGAGATGACAAATGTCAGGGATTCGGAAAGGTATCTTAACGAACTCAGAAAGCAAGCATAGAAAATTTGTCTCAAGGAGACACTGCTGAACAACTGACACTCATAAAAGCAAAGGAGGTTAGCCGATTAACGCAACCCAGCATCCTGGTTACTCAGTCTACCGTGCTGGGGGGCAACTATTGTGGACCGGACCAAGGCCCCAATTAATACGCGACCCAACCCAAGTAAACCTAAAGGTAGACACTATATAAAGAAGGTAAGAACTACATGTAAGACACCCACAATAAACCCTACTCATTTCAATGACACATGCACACACCCCAAAGGCAAAAGCCATCGTACTGTGTCAGTGATCCGTGATCCCACTAGATACCTAATTCATAGGTATCCAGAGAGAAACACCTAAATCCTACATCAATCATCCAATTCCGGTTGGACACATCTACCACAGGTAGAACAGTTACGTTTCATAATTGAAAAAATTTAGGTTCCGCATTTATTGTGCTGCGCTATTATCATATTTGTTAAATTAGAATATTCACTAACTCAATTAATTTAAAAATACAAAACTTATTAATTAATATGGCCTGCGTATAGCAAAATTTATAACATTAGGTATATTAAAGTATTTTTCATGTCGTCGCTCGAACCGGCTTACTCACCATATGCCAAAATCTCTAGTTTAGTTAACATACTTAAGTAGTCACATGGCCACAGTAAAGTGGATTTGAGTAGGCTTCTTTATGAATCTTGATATAGAAGACTTGTATCAAACATGATGTCGAGATATGTAGAAGTCAAATAGAGCAACCTACTAATCGGACTCTTATGCTTCTCGTCAGCCCTCAATGACCCATGCACCGTCATTCATCAACATTTTGTTTGTAACGAGTGAAGTGGTCACAATTTTTTTAATATATTTTTTCTTGAATAAAATATTTTATATATTATATCTTATTATTTTATTTGGCTGATGAAAATCCCATCTCCAATTCGGTTGATTTCCATGCGTAGAAAGCAACTCAAGAGACCGAGATTTATCATCTCAAACTTTGTCTTCATGTCTTCCTTAAATGTTATGATCAAAGTAAAAATCACTTCCAATTACAATCAATATAGTGATTTCTCCTCAATCATCCAGCGAAGGACCTCCTTGTCTCCGGAGTCGGTGGATTTCAAGAGATAGATGTATATATGCTAAATAACATTTTTTTTATTTTTTTATACTTTGAAACGCTTAATGACGTAATTTTGTATAGCAAATATTTCTTACTTATGTGATGAAAAAAAATAAGAAATAGATTAAATAAAAGGGTTTAATATTCCTCCCCGGAAATATGTTTTAGTAGAAATGACATGGAGATTTTTTTATATGAAACATAACAATTTATTTTTGACAACATATGGTACATTAAAATCAAATCAATTTGTTCACATCATGAATTTAATATCAATAAATACATAAGGGATGAAATAGACCTAAAGTACTGCCAGATCTGCCGGCGGTTTCTGGAGGTGTGCTTCTTTGCTTCCATAAGGGATCAACTATGCTTTAAGCTTAAAATATATATATATATATATATATATATATATATATATATATATATATATATATATATAGGGTTTTATAATTCTCATGTTGAATGAGAATTGAAATCTCATGTTGTAGATATAAAAAGCATGTGGGACCCATGTGTAAGAAAAAATTATATGTACCACCCATGTCAGTACGAAAATCGAAGGGTGTGTAGGAAAAATTGAATTCTCATATTAAAATGAGAATTATAAAACCCATATATATATATATATATATATATATATATATATATATGATGTATGATCCTTTGACATCAGTGAGAGTCGTTGGATCAAAAAAGATTAACGGCTCTGATTTGTAAGCATGTGACACCCTTGATCCTTTTTGATCCAACGGCTCTCAGATGAGGTATCAAATTTAAAATTTGACACCGGTGTCAAAAGATCCTATCAGTATATATATATATATATATATATATATATATAGGGAAGGATCCATTTACAAATTTTTTTGACAAATTATTACAAATTACACTATCTTCTCCCGGGAGAACATAGTGAAACCAGTGTTCTCCCGGGATAAGATAGTGTAGTTTGTAAACCAAAAAGTTTGTAAATATAACCTGCCCCCCACACACATACACACACACACACATATATATATATATATATATATATATATATATATATATATATATATACATGGGAAAAAATATCTAATGTAATTTGAGATAATTTTATCTAATGTTCTCCAAAATACGTCGTTTTTGAGTTGAAAAATTAAAAAATTAGAAAGATAAATACTATTATAACCCTAAAATAAATTAAAATTGCAAATATATCATGATTTCCACCCAAAATGACATTATTTTGATGAACATTAGATAAAATTATCTAAAGTAACTTTAGAAAAAATAAACCTATATATATATATATATATAATTAAAGTATATGTTTTTAAACATACAGATATATATATATATATATATATATATAAAATTAAAGTATATGTTTTTAAACATACAGATATATAATGTTAAGCTATTCCCACGTTAACCCGTTTGTTTGGAATTTTAAAAAAGTGATTTTTATCCACTCCTACTTTTTATAAAAGTTAAAATTATTTATATTTTTATAAAAATATTTAGTTTTTGAAAAAAATATTTAACTTTTGATTTTTATTTTTCTGAGAAGGTAAAGCTTCTGAAAAAATAGGTTTTTGATTTTTTTGTGACTTCTCCTTTTTTTAAAAGCAGATATCCAAACTAAATACGAGAAGTGTTTTTTTTTTTTAAATAAAAAAATAAAAAAAATCAGAAAAGCCCATCCAAGTCAAAATATATGATGTTAAGCTATTCACACGTGGATGCGCATGCGTATCTTAAATAACTCCATCAAGCACGCTACTGCTCCACACACTACAAATACAGCTAGCATCTTACTTAGAACCTTATCTTCATTTCTTCATAAAACACTTTCATCTTCATGATAATGAAGGAGTCCATAGTTCTATACCCTGCATTAGGGATAGGACACCTAGTCTCTATGGTTGAGTTAGGGAAGCTCATAGTAACCCACAATCCTTCCTTTTCCATCACAATTCTCATCCATACCCCACCCAACATCAACAACCACACTAACCACAACAACCAACACACCACTTCCACCACAACCTTTGACTGCGACTCCACCTCCCAATACACGGCCACCATATCCGCCACCGTACCTTCCATCACTTTCCACCACATCCCACCCCCCATATCATTCCCCGCCGGCACCACCCTCCCACCTCACATACTCACCATCCAGCTATGCCATCACAACAATCAATACGTTGGCCATGTTATCCAATCCATTTCTGAAACCACCAACCTCAAGGCCATTGTAATGGACTTCTTCAACTACAGTGCCACCCAAGTTACTGCAACCCTTAACATCCCCACTTACTTTTACTATACCTCAGGAGCTTCTTGTTTTGCTATGCAACTTCAGCTTCCAACCATTCATCAGAACACCACAAAATCTATCAAAGACCTTCAAATGCATCTCCAAATCCCTGGATTACCGAAGATTCTCCCAACAGACTTACCAACTGAAGTGCATGATCGTGCGAGTCAGAGCTACCAAGTTCACCTCGATATAGCAACAAGCATGAGGGACAGTGATGGGGTTATCATAAACAGCTTTGATGCTATAGAAGGAAGAGTTATCAGAGCGTTAAGCGCTGGTTTATGCTTACCGGAAGGAACTACACCGCCGGTGTTCTTCATTGGACCATTGATTTCGCCCCCTTGTAGAGATGAAGATGAGAGTGGTTGTTTGAGTTGGCTCGATTCACAACCGAGTCAAAGCGTCGTGTTGCTGATTTTCGGAAGCATGGGAAGGTTTTCGAGGACTCAGTTGAAGGAAATTGCTATTGGGTTGGAGAAAAGTGAGCAAAGGTTTTTGTGGGTTGTGAGGAGCGAGTTAGATGGGGTGAACCCAGAACCGAGTTTGGAGGAGTTGATGCCAGAAGGATTTTTGGAGAGAACCAAGGAAAGGGGATTGGTGGTGAAAAATTGGGCACCACAGGTTGCGATTCTGAGTCACGACTCGGTGGGTGGATTCGTGACTCACTGTGGGTGGAACTCGGTGTTGGAGGCTATTTGTGAAGGGGTGCCAATGGTGACGTGGCCTTTATATGCAGAGCAAAAGTTCAACAGAGTGATTTTGGTTGAGGAAATAAAGGTGGCTTTGGCACTTAACGATCCCAAAGATGGATTCGTGACTGCAACTGAGTTGCGAGACCGGGTTAAGGAGCTCATGGACTCGGACAAAGGAAACGAGATTAGGAAAAGGATTTTCAATATGAAAGCAAGTGCTACAGAAGCTAGAGCACACGGTGGATCTTCCCCTGTTGCTTTGAATAAGTTGGCTCAGTTGTGGAAATAATACTGAATTTGCTTATCCATAAATATGATATATATTTGGCCCAATATCATACTCATATTTTGCTGGTTCAGGGTCTTGTTTTATTATTCTCTGTTGTTTTATTGTGGTAAATAAAGAGAACGTACGAGTAATTAACTATTTTGCCAGATGTAATTCAAATAATTGTAAAACTAGTTGATTATTATAATTTTCTCTAAGAAATTTTGCGTATTTGATCTTGTACTCTAAATGAGTACTATCTATGAGATGAATATTTGAAGAGTTAAATTCTCTCAACTTCCTCTCCCCACTACAGACCTGCACTAAATATCTTATTCCCCCACTCTCCTAGCTCCCCTCCACAACACATAACCATACCCTGGGCACACCATCACCCCACTAATCACTTACAAAAAACCGGCTATATGGACAACCTTCCTAACCATTATTCCACATAACCTATATATAGCGTGAAGGAGGGGATTATCTCTTCACAATTGACATGCTCCCAAAATTGGAGAGTTATCATGTAAGAATCTGTATTGTTAAATTATAATTTGAGAAATTAAATAATAATTAAATGAGGATAATTAAATGGAAGATTTAATTATTTTAATTAATTTAAGTTAAGAGAAAAAATGTTTGTCCTTTTAAATAATACGACTTGTGTCAATTCACTCTCACAAAGAAGTGAGACCCACATATTTTTTTTGTGTACTCTCTTCCCATGATATATCTCTTTCTCTTACTTAAAATGACACAATTTTTCATCCTTTTAAATGATACACATTTTTTCCTTAAGTTAAAGCATCTTTTTGTGAAAATAATAAATATTTAGGGTTTTACGATAAAAACATAGTATACAACATTGCCCGAAACTTAAAGATAATTAACAATTATTATTCAATAAATTTTATGAAGTTAATGACAACAAAATATTTATGGTAACATTATTAGGAAATATTAATCATTGGAATTTAGTC
Source organism: Gastrolobium villosum (assembly GCA_032173675.1). Lineage (NCBI taxonomy): Eukaryota > Viridiplantae > Streptophyta > Magnoliopsida > Fabales > Fabaceae > Gastrolobium > Gastrolobium villosum. The sequence goes on along the minus strand of JAVKPL010004839.1, from coordinate 27,866 downwards.
ATTTTCAGTGAAAAGTGTTGTTATTGCTGGTATCGCAGTAGAAACGTATAGAAAAATATCCGGAACTGAAAATAAATTATAGATTTATGCGTCATAAAATCTATAAGACATTGTACTCCCAAATCATTTTTTTCCATTCAGAGGCTCGAACTCGAGACCTCTGGTTAAGGGACTCAGGCTCCTTACCACCTGTGCCAAAGGAGTTTGGTAGTCCAATATTAATAGTGAGTTAAATGAGTGTCGCGCGTGAGTCTATACTGGTCAAGTTAAGTGAAACAGCCTAAAATAACCTAAAACTAGTAACTCACTCTCATTTCCTTCACCTCATTGCTGCCATTTTCTCTCCACCATGGCTTCATTACTTTCTCTTGAAGAAAAACCACCAAGATAGCACTTTATTTATGTTTTCACATTGGAACTTTGACAAACACTTGAGGGCAACTTTTCGGGAGGAGAAAAGCTCTTCCTTTGGGGTTGCAAGTTGCTATCTTTTGAAGTTGTGAGCTACCATTTCATCATCTTATTAGTTTGAAACACTTACATCCATCATTGACCATCAAGAAACCTCCTTTGTTAAGAAAGCACCAAGCTTTACCAAGCCAAGTTCGTGCACTCTTCTTGGTAGTGTTTGAGGGTGGAGCTAAGTCTTGAAGTCCCTTCCTTTTTCTGTCTTGAAGCTCATAGGTATATATCTCAACACTCCCCTTTGTGTTTTCATGAAAATAACATGATTTGGAGATGTAAAATTATGAGTTTTGATAACTTGAACATTGGTTGATGAAACCAAGTGTTAAGATGCATGGTAAGTAAATGGGACAGATGTATCTACGTGAAAGATGGTATTTTAATGGATAATTTCATGTTGGGTGATAGGCCTCAAAAATTGAGGTTCATTCATTGTTTATATGCTCTTTAATTCCATTTTTCTATTATTTTTTAGTGTTTTATTCTAATTTTTCAGCCAAGAGCACTTTTCTGTGAATAGGGCTGGAGCAATTCGCAGTTCTTGAAATTAGGGAGCAACTAAATGTAAAATGATTTATTTTTATTACTTTTAGGCTTAAAGAATTATTTTGCATTTTCAGGAAGCCTATGATAATGCATATTTTATTACTTATTTATTACTCTTGGACAATATTTTTAGGATTTATTTGAGTTAAATAAAGGTCTTTTGGGTCAAATTAGAATTATAGATTTTAATTGGGTTTAATTGATTTTCGTTAGAATTTTCCAGATTTACCCTACTTTCGTATTTTTTGCCATATCTCACTCTACAGATGTCTGATTGACTATGTTTTGCAGCTAACAGAAAAGGCTACAATCGCTATTTCATGCACTGAAGCCCAATTCGGACCGGAAGACCGGAAGATGATCGAAACAAGAGCTTAGGATGGACGTGTTTTGCTGGAAATTTATTTTGACGTTTGGACTTAAGTCATAATTTTGAACCCAATGTATATGAGGCTCAGTGCTATTATTTTTGTTTTGTTTCCTTTTATTTTTGGTTGGATTTGTAGAGCCCGAAGCCCAGCTTGATTATGGGTTAAAAGGGCTAGAGTAGGGACCTTGTGGATAATCTTTTGTTTGAATTTGAATTTTACAGTTTTAAGATTAAGAGTAAAGCCTCTTTTAGGTCCATAACAAAAAACACGGTTCCCACTTTTGTCCTTTACAAAAAAAATCCATATTAGACCTTTTTAGGGACTAAATTGGGCCTTCGTTGAATTTCTGAGGGACCACATTTTCAAAGAACTGGAATTGTAGAGGGACCAAAAGTTGACTTTTTATTTGTAAGGGACGAAAGTGGGGACCGTATATTTTGTCAGGGACCCAAAAGGGGTTTTACTCTAAAATTAATATAATTTTCATCATTTTTCTCTTCTTTTTTCTTTAATCAACTCAAGGGTTGAGGATTCCATGGTTGAATCCTGAAGACATGCGCCTCATTTTGAACCCAATTCGTTTCTCTTTCAAACTCGGTTTGACATAGTGCGATTGTGGGTGTTCGATCCGAGATACAAGATTGTGTTCTTGAGAAAGAGATTAACCATTAGATTTAATGGTTAGGTTGATTAACCCAATGAACTCAAGTTGAACAGGTTGATATCTCGCGATTACGCGAGTAGACACACCGTATTCGATCAAACGCTAGGCGATCGTCTAGAGAGGGGTTCCTAAGCGAATGTGGGAATTCCAATTCGCTTAGGCTCAACCGCAATTTAGTAATTATTTGTCCAATGATGGATATTCTTGGAATCCTAATTCTTGGGTTGGTTGCTTTTAATTTGATTTTTTTTTCATTTCTGTTTAAATTGACAATCATATTAACCCCCCCATTTTAGTTTCCATTTTTCTTTAGTTTCTGTTTCTCCTTAGTTTCTCTTTTTATTTATTTTCCATTTTTATTTGATTACCATTTTTATTTAGTTCTTGTTTCATTTAGTTTCCATTTTTATTTGATTTCCATTTTATTTTATTTTTTTATTTTTATTTTTATTTTTATAACTAAGCGATTAAGTTTCTTGCAAACTCCTTGAGAGACGACTCAGGTTGACGCTTTACTACAAAATCTTAATAAATCTGATTTAATTAATTTGCGCGAGTTTGACAGCTCGTGCCAGCCTAATGTCCATTTAAAAGAGGCCCAACTCATAGATAAAGCAAACTTGGAGAGAAAGAAAGAAGAAAGAGAACAGGGAGACAAAAAGGACACAAATCAGAAGGAGCAGAAAAATTGTTGCATAACAAAAGGATAAGATGAGATCTTGTTGGAACAAATCCCCTGCATAGATATTTGATCTCATCCAAAGAAGATTTGGTGTGCCATTTTGGTTGGAGATGAGTGTCATCTTGTCAACCAAATATGCTCCAATTCAGATTTGGTTGGTTGAGAGAATCAGTGAGTGAGTTAGATCAAATTTGAATGCAACTACTCAACGTATCTGGACTCCTTTTGGGACTGAATGGGGCGCACAGTATGAATGGTCATGTGATGACCATTAGGTCAGAATCTTAATTAGATAAAGACCTAATCTCATAAGGATTTAAAGGGGAGGTTGTTGGGAATTTTGAATTGCAACAACTCCTTTATCTCATCATTGGTGTGCGCAAATTTGGATGGAATTTTTGAATTGAAAAATCCTCTCATTCTCTCCCACACTCTCTTGTGAGCACAAGGGGAGAATTCTCCTTAGGGTTTTCACAAGAACACCTAGCCAATTCTACTTCATCCATGCACCACTCTTGTGAAGTTTTCACGCTGAAGACTTCACTCTTCTAAACACATAAACCTAGCCTCCTTCTTCACCTATTGAGCGCATAGCAAGCCTCTTTGTGGTGGTCATTTGGTGGATTTCAAGAAGGAGTTCTTGCATCTTGACGTGGGTGGTGTGGATCAACGTTAGAGAGTTTGAACCCTTCAAACCTGACACTGATCTCCCTGGTGATCGGATCATAAATAAGGTAACATCATGTTGTCTTAAAGCGTGAGATTCGTATGCATGTGTGTTTTCGTTTGGAAAAAATTTTGTTTTTCCTTCTCACATGCTTCGGCCTTCAAGGCCAGTTTACTTTCAGACTCAACGTCCTCCTTTGGAATTTCTTCTCTTCTTCTTTTTATTTTTATTTTTATTTTCTTTTTGTATTTAGGATTTCATTATGCTCCTTAGTATTTGCTAGTTATTTTTAGTAGGCGAAGGTAAAGTAGAAGTACCCCTCTTTGTCTTAGGTTGATCTTGTAATGAAAATCTATTTTCTTTAATGACATATGTGTTGTTTCTTGGTTTAATGTTCTAATATTATGATGCTTCTTGGTTTGCAACATCATCACAGGACCACTCGGTCGATGAGACCCTAACAAGGCAGTGTGGAGCAACATTAGAAATCTTAGGGTATTTTGCTCTGAGTCAGAGGAATATCCGGAAGGAGGAATACTGTTATATGTAAATCACTTTTGCTAGTGATCCCTTAAGTCATGCTCTTTTGAGAAGATAAACAAAATCTCCCTTGAGCTTTAATCTATAGGACTCTTAAAGTAGTTTGGTGTAAAAGGCCTTTGCTCCAAACTGTTTGGGTGTTAAAACTTGATGATAGAGCAATTTGTCTTCAAAGCCTCAAAGACTGCTAGGAGTATATTCTGTTTTTGAAAACTTATGACATTGTATGAACGACCAAGAGGGCTAAAATACAAACCAAAGACTACAATTTTTTTATCTTGATTCTATATTATTTTATTTCTCTTTTGTTACTTGTTTGATAAATATAAAAATCTCAAAAGAATTTTCATTTTGTCCTCTATTTCTGCCATTGTTGCTCCTAATCTCTTTATTTTCTGTCCATTGCTCTTAATTTTCACGTTTTCCAATTTTCTTCAAGGCAAAGTTCAATAAAACTTAAGGGAAAAACCCAGCTCTTAGTCACTCAAAATCTTTGACTTTGTCAAATCAGCTGGTGACAATTGCTTATTGGCTAACATTGGTTTGAGAATGAATATGCTCCTTGAAGCGAATTGCTTTTACATTCTGTTTGGTCTCAATTTTTCTTTTCTTATTTACACTTCTTTCAAATGTCACTTTTACATTTATTCCCTGAGGATGATAATCTGGGGCTCTTTAAAAAAAATGATTGCTTCACACGTCCGCTTGCGCATCTCGGGAAGAGTTGCTCCTCAATTGATTAATTGCTCCTCATAGTAATTTTTACTCCCTACATGCTTTGACTCCTATAATATCCTAAAGCACCTCTCAGCCTGACAAGTAATTGGCGTCGTTGTCGGGGGTCATTTGACAAAAGAGGCATTTTAAAAGAAGTGTTTTCTTTATTTTCATTTGTAAAGTTTGCATTTTTTTTATATATTTGCTATTTTATTCTATTGCTACTGTTTATGACCATTTTTTATTCAAAGACTTAACAAATGGCTGAATTTTTGAATAATGGTGATAATTGGGACAATGGAGTTAATAATAATGGAAAAGGACCATCTTTGAATGATTTGACAGAACAATTGGCAGCACAAATATTAAGCCATGCTTAATTAAAAATTGTGGAATATCTTTTTCTTTTCAATTATGATGTCATTATCATTACCAAGTTGAATTAATTCGTTTTCATAAAACATTGCCTGTATGTAAATTGCAAGACATCTAACTGAAATACCTCATAGTATAAATTATATCCAAACTACAAGGGGTTCACATTCAGGGTTGTGACCCTTACCACAATAAAAAGATCTAGCCAACCATAGTCATGGCTTATCTCAAATAATACTTAACAAGAAATTGTAAATTACAGAAAATGATGAACGAAGAACGAAGAACATCTCTCTCTCCGCAGCGACGGTCCTTCTCTAGGTCAGAAATGTGTTGTATGCCTCCTCATGACCTAATTCCTCACTTTTATAAAATATTTCCTCTTTTTCCAATTTTGCCCCTTTGAAAACATGGTTGTGGCTTCCGCAACTGACGCTCTCAGCGTCAATTCCACGCTATGAGCGTGGATGCTTCTGACCTTCCACGCCATCAGCGTCAATCCCACGCTGCGAGCGTGGATCCTTCTGGATTCCCACGCCACCAGCGTCAATCCCACGCTGTGAGCGTGGGTCTTCACTTTGGCCAATCCTCATTTTTCTTCCAGATTTGTTTGCTTTTCCTGCAAAATGAGCATAAAATCAGTTGAACACTCATGAAATTGGAATTTAAGAAATACAACAAGAAATGTTGTCTTTTTATTAAGGAATAGCTCATTATCTTTCTCTTTTTGGCTTGAATTTACTTATGTGCTGAAGGCACATCAAACAATTCCCAGATTTGAACGTTGTTGTCCCCAGCAATGTAATGAATCAAAAGAAGAGTAAGATTAACTCTATGAAGAAACACATGAATATATACATCTTAAGAAATTAAACTGCTATGCATGTATAACTTCCTGGTAAAAATTTCACAATAATGCTCTTCAGTTGTATAAAGAATTTAAATCCTAGCTTGAATGTTCCTCACTAGATACATACATTCTCATCACTAAGTGTTTGAGGGTTTTGCACTCATTCCATCAGTGTAGCAGTAATTCCATGATTTTGAACATATTCTTAAATTCCTAGAAATGAGGAACCCATTTGCCATGCATAGACTGATCAAAAGGTCTTTAATAGGTTAAGACTTAGCCTGGTTTGGGGGTAGGACTCTTTTGGTTAGAGGCTGATGAATTTGGAGAGACTGAATTTCTAAGATTTTTCACATTACTTTCTTCTCAGCTCTTCAATTCTGCCATTCTGACATTTTTGGGATCCTTTTTCCCTTTTTTAACTACCTTTTCGTCTTTTTGTCTTCTTTTCTCTTCTGAGCTACATTTTAACTTCTTAGATCATTCTTTTTTCCTTTACTTAACTTTTTCTTTTCTGAGAAAGACCTTGATTTTAGTCTTTGGAATCAGCATTTCAATCTCGCTCAAAGTGTGTCAATGAGACATGGTTAAGCAACTTTCACAAGGTGATTGAACAAATTAGTCTCAGGCTCACAAGGGTTTAACAAAGGATGATTTTCTAGGTCGGCTATTTGGCTCTAAGCTAACAAGAATAAATGCCTTTATCATATCAGTCATGCATGCAAGTCAGAGAAAAAATTCAAATTCAAGAAAACTACTACAATGAGGTCTCTCTGAATAATTATTCTGTTTAAGCTCAATCCTCACAATTGTTTTTCAAACTACAACCTAATTTCCAGAATTCACATCAAGCATTATTTTAGAAAAATTCACCACTGAGCAGCTATACAGACAAGCAGACATCATTCTCGGATTATATAAACAAATGAATATTTCACATATATCATGCTCTTGATGATTCACTTCACAATAAGACTAAGCAAGCTTGTCAAACCTGAGATTGCTTGTTCAGAAATTCAAGTTTTTTTAAAATAAAAGAATAAGTAATAACAGCAAAAGTTGAAATATCTCACTTTTTCCAATTAGATTGTCAGTTTCCTTTTTGTTGTGTTCCATATTTAGCAGGTCTCGCATATACAGCATGCGACCCCAATTCCCTGATTTAGAATATTTTTGTCCCCAGCAACAAACTATAGTCAAAGAAGCTCATTCTGCCAAATGGAACACTCACACACTTGTTAAACAACAAAAACAGATAACTATCAAAAAGTACTGCATAAAAGGGAAAAAATTATCCAACAGAACTGTCTACAAAGTACTTAAAACAACAACAAAAAATAAGAAAAATGTGTATGATGCTGAAGTAAGGAGAATCATCAGTAATCCTCCATAGCAGCATCGTCATCCTGATCATCCTCAGCTGGGGGTGAAGAGGGTGGAAGCTGTGGTCTGAAACTAGTAGTGTCGATCCCACGATCACTACACAATCTCTCTATCATGCCTCGGATATACCTCTGCTCGATCCTCACCTCTCGCATCTGACGGTCCAATCTCTGAAGTAGGAGAGAATCAGCAGAAGGTGCTGCTACTGCTGCTGGAGCTGGTGGTGGTACTGGAGGTGCTTCACCTGCTGCACGAGACGCCTTCCAGATGGCGTAACGACTGGACTCTTCCCTCATAGTGTTAAAATTTGCCTGTGTGAGCTCCTTTTTCACCCTCACATCACTGGGCTCATCATCATAAATCTCTACCCCAGCCTCCAGGCAAAGCTGCTATATCAATGAACTATGAGCTAGGTGAATCTCAACCTTCTTCTGAGTGATGATGTAGACTATTCTCTCAGACAAAAGAGCAGTAATATTAAGATTTTCCTCACCCATAAGGGTATATATCAGCACTGCTCTCTCGACTTTTACATCACTCATATTAGTGGATGCAATGATGGTGGAATTTATGAAGGTGTGCCAAAACATTGCTTCAGGATTCAGATCCACCCTTTCCAATTTTTCAGGCACCCCCGGATGCCCACTCTTTGGTTTCCATGTAGCATACGGGTGAGTGATTGCACTTCTGATTCTCTCAGCAATATCTGGCATATCCTCCCAGTATAGTCCTGTTTCAGCAGCAGGTTGCATTCTATTGAATGTCTGAGCAAAATAGCAACTCTTGCTACGGTCATGTGTAGTGCCAAGAAATCTCTCTATTGTTGCAGAAGAGAAAGAGATTTCTTGTCCCCGCACCCAGCTCTTCTGAGTTGCATCCACAGTTTCCAAATCAAATTAGCACAAAATTCTTTTAGAATTGTGCTGGAACTAGGACCAGCAAACCTTACCAACTTGTTCCATCTCTTTCTCTCAGCTGTTGTCCTTATTGGGCAATCACTATCTAGGAAAACACTGATTTGCCTCTCTGATATGATTTTCTTAGAGGAAAACCATTGATAGTACCAGTCTTGAGCTTTAGGTGATAAGAACGGGGTACTATCAAACATAGAAGAAGTAGAAGAGGTCCTGGGCCTCTTTGTGCCAGCAGAACTACTCTCACCCCTTTTTCCACCTTGGCCAGTTCCCTTTGAGGATCTTTTTACTTGCTTACCCTGCACTCAAAAAAGTTTCCAACACAATAGAATTTATGCATATCAGTGTTAATATCAACAGTGAAGACATGCAGTGAATTCCCAGATTTATTTCACACAGTGGGTCTTTTGTTTAGAGCATGATAAACAAGGTGTTTTGACCCACATCATAACTACAAGAAAATTTCATATGCTTACTCAGAAAACCATAAACAATTATAAAAGATCAGTGTAACTAGCAGTCATTATCAGTTCCTTACAGGCATATATACACAGATGATCCAAAGCAGTTGTGCCAGGCATCAAGTCACACTTCATCTCTTAAACTCAGCAATATGATCAAATTATAATCTCTCAAATGATCACAACACACCCTATCAATCCATATGACCAATTTATCTCATTCAGCATGCAAGATTAACCATTGGTATTTGCACATTTACAACTTGGTCATATAATCAACTTCCTCAGAATCAATAATGGGACCAAATTCAATCTTACTTGCAGCCTACCAAATTCAGAATCATTTACAATGGCCTAATATGCATGTTATTTATTGAACTCAACACTCCTAATTCTTTAATCAGCACACACAAACAGGCAATGTGCATCACAATCAAACTTAAAGTGTTGTTTATGACAAGTATTAAATCCTTAGCATAAAAGTGGAAGGTAAAATTACCTTATCTCCTGCCATTGTGCAATTAGTAAACCCCTAAATGGAATCAAACTTGATGAGAATCCCTAAATTTCTTTCCCCAAAAATAGAAACCCTAGCTTGTGAATTGCAAGGAAAATGTAATGATCGGTTGTTGAAGAATATGGGGTGTGGTGGCTATGGAGGAATGAGGGAACAAAGTTGGTGGTGGAGAGGAAGGTTGTGCACAGTGGTGGGCTGTGGTGGTATGCGACTGAGGAGGGGGAAAATGAGAGATGGTAGTGTGCGGCGGTGGTTGATGGTGGTGAACGGTGGTGGTGCGAGAGAGAAAATGAGAGAAAGAGAGTTAGAATAAATGAAAGAGGAGGTGGTGTACGGCTGAGGATGTAGGGTTTTTAATTTTTTTAAATCTGACTTTTGGATGACGCTCATAGCGTGAATCTCACGCTATGAGCGTGGGACCTTCTGACATTTCACGCTATCAGAGTGGAATCCACGCTGACGACGTGGAGTCTTCTGTGTTTCCACGCTAAGAGCGCGAATCTCACGCTATCAGCGTGGATCTTCCTATTTTCTCATGCTTGCAGCGTGAAATCGACGCTGATGGCGTGAAACCCTTTTACATTTCTCACGATAAGAGTGTGAATCTGACGCTGGGAGCGTTAGTTCAAAGTTCACAACTTTTTATTTTCTAACCTAAAATCATGAAAATGACTAAAACTAAGTGTTCCTACTGAGTTTCCTCCCAATGAGCGCTTGTTTAACGTCACGAGCCTGACGGGAATCGTTTAAGATTCGGGTGAAGACAAAAGGACATAAATTGTGTCCCTATAGATATCTCCACCATGATAGACCTTCAGCCGACACCCATTGACCTTGAAAGGTCTTTCAATATTAAGAGGAGAAATCTCAACTGTTTCGTATGGAAATACCTTTTTAATAACAAAAGGACCAGACCAACGAGACTTAAGCTTACATGGGAACAACCTCAATCGAGAGTTGTATAACAGTACCGGTTGCCCCGGCTCAAACTCTTTTGGCTGAATCTTTTTGTCATGCCATCTCTTTGTCTTTTCTTTATAAATTCTGGCATTCTCATAAGCTGCCAGCCTGAACTCATCCAACTCATTCAATTGCAGCAATCTCTTAGCATTAGCTTTTGCTGGTTCAAAATTTAAAAATTTGATTGCCCACAAAGCTCTATGCTCTAATTCTACAGGAAGATGACAGGACTTACCATATACCAATTGGAATGGTGACATACCTATTGGTGTTTTGAATGCAGTCCTGTATGCCCAGAGTGCATCATCCAGTTTCTTAACCTAATCCTTCCTTGAATTGTTCACCGTCTTTGCTAGAATCCTCTTCAGCTCTCTATTAGAGATTTCAACTTGTCCGCTAGCCTGAGGATGGTATGGTGTTGCCACCTTGTGAGTAACACCATACTTTGTAAGCAAACTTTCAAATTTCTTATTGCAAAAGTGGGTTCCTCCATCACTGATGATTGCACGAGGAACCCTAAAGCGGGTGAAAATATTTTTTCTTAAGAAAGAAACTACCACCTTTGCATCATTTGTGGGCAATGCAACTGCTTCTACCCACTTGGACACATAGTCCACAGCAACCAAGATATACTGATTTGAGTATGACTTAGGGAATGGTCCCATGAAGTCAATTCCCCAAACATCAAAAAGCTCTACTTCCAGTATACAGTTGAGAGGCATTTCATCTTTTCGTGAAATGTTTCCCGTTCTCTGACACTTGTCACACTTCTCCACAAAGTTCCGCGCATCTTTAAAGATTGTTGGCCAATAATAGCCACTCTACAATACCTTTTGCGCAGTCCGGTTAGCTCCAAAATGATCTCCGTAATCAGATGTGTGGCAATGCCACATAATATCATGTATTTCAAATTCAGCTACACACCTACGAATAATACCATCAGCAGATTGAAAATATAAAAATGGATTATCCCAATGGTACCTCCGTGCATCATGTAGGAATTTCTTCTTCTGCTGCCAAGTAAGATCATCAGGAATCGAACTAGCAGCTTTGTAGTTTGCAAAATTTGCAAACCATGGATGCATTATTATTGCCATCACTTTCTCATCAGGAAAGAACTCATTAACCTCAATTTCAGGTCCTTCTTGTAGTTGCTTATCCTGAATCCTAGACAAATGATCAGCAACTTTATTCTCCACTCCAGTTTTATCCTTGATTTCCAAGTCAAACTCTTGAAACAAGAGCATCCATCGTAGCAGTCGTGGCTTTGCATCCTACTTGCTCATCAAATACTTAATAGCAGCATGGTCAGTAAATACAATAACTTTAGAACCTATCAAATAAGATCTAAATTTATCCAATGCATAAACTACTGCAAGCATTTCTTTTTCAGTAGTGGCATAGTTTGCCTGTGCCTCATTAAAGAATTTGCTAGCGTAGTAAATAACATGTAACAATTTGTCCTTACGCTGACCAAGGACTCCACCCATTGCGTATGCACTCGCATCACACATGAGTTCAAATGGAAGACTCCAATCTGGTGCCGTCAGAACAGGTGCTGTGGTAAGCTTTTCCTTCAACACATTAAATGCATTGAGACAAGCTTCATCAAAAATAAACTCCTTGTCCTTCACCAACAGCTGGCTAAGAGGCTTTGCAATTTTCGAAAAATCCTTGATGAATCTTCGATAAAAACCTGCATGGCCTAAAAAACTTCGCACACCATTAATATTAACGGGAGGGGGGAGTTTTTCAATCAACATTAACTTAGCCTTATCAACTTCAATGCCCTTTTTAGAAATCTTATGGCCTAATACTATGCCATCTTGTACCATGAAATGGCACTTTTCCCAATTTAGCACTAAATTAGTTTCCTGACATCTTTTCAAAACCTTAGCTAAATTAACTAAGCATGAATCAAAGCAGGAACCAAACACAGAAAAATCATCCATAAAAACCTCTAAATATTTTTCTACCATATCAGAAAAGATAGAAAGCATACACCTTTGAAATGTCGCGGGTGCATTGCAGAGGCCAAATGGCATCCTTCTGTAGGCAAAAACTCCAAATGGGCACGTGAAAGCTGTCTTTTCCTGATCCCTAGTGCTATTGGAATTTGGTTATAGCCGGAATATCCATCCAAGAAGCAATAAAAAGCATGACCGGTTAAACTTTCCAGCATTTGATCAATAAATGGAAAAGGAAAATGATCTTTTCTGGTGGCTGAGTTTAGCCTCCTGTAATCTACACACATCCTCCAACCAGTAATGGTTCTTGTGGGAATCAACTCATTCTTTTCATTCTTCGTGACAGTTAATCCTCCCTTCTTTGGAACTGTCTGTACTGGACTTACCCATGCAGTGTCAGAAATAGGGTAGATCATTCCAGCATCCATGAGTTTCATCACTTCCTTCCGTACTACTTCCTTCATTGTTGGGTTTAATCTCCTCTGAGGCTGCCTCTCTGGTTTGACATTGTCCTCCATTAGAATCTTGTGAGTACAGAAGGAAGGGTTAATTCCCTTCAAATCAGAGATAGACCACCCAATGGCTGTCTTGTGCTCTTTGAGCACTTTTAACAACTTCTCCTCTTCAGTTGGAGACAAGTCTTTATTTATGATTACTGGATAATCCTTTGTATCTCCCAAGAAGGCATATTTAAGAGTTTTAGGTAACTCTTTTAATTCTACCTTTGGTGCCAAAGTAGCTAGATCCTCTCATTTCTTTTCCAGCACCTCAAAGATAGTTTCTTGCTCTTCTTGTGGAGCTTCTTCATCTAGATCCTTGAATTCATCTTCATTCTCTAGATCATCAACATCTACTTCTTTGACCGCTTCCTCAATCACATCAAGTCTGAAACAGTCACTGTGGTCAGATGAGCTCTTCATGGCTTTGAACACATTGATTGTTATCGTCTCATCATTCATACGTAGCTCGGGCTTTCCTTGCTCAACATCAATCATAGCCCGAGCTGTGGCCAAGAATGGCCTTACAAGTAAAAGAGGTATTTCACTCTCTTCTTCCATATCCAACACAATGAAATCTGCAGGGAAGATAAACTTGTCAACCTTGACAAGTACATCCTCAATGACTCCATTAGGTCTTCTTAACGAGCAATCTGCCAGTTGTAAAGAAACCATGGTTGGCTTGAGTTCAGAAATTCCCAATGCTTTGCATAATGACAGCGGCATCAAATTGATGCTGGCTCCAAGATCACATAACGCCCGACCAACATCGATGTTGCCTATGGCAATTGGGATGTTAAAGCTTCCTGGATCTTGAAGCTTTGGTGTAACACCCCAAATTCTAACAATTTATAATAGCATAAATAAATTCAATAATTTTTATAAATAACAGCAGAAGTTGAAAATAATCAAATTTGGGAAGTGTTACCGCCGCGCTTGTACTGTTGTCAAGCGCAAGGCTAACTTTATTACATTAAAACAAAACTAAAACTAAAGTTTAAATAAAGGAAATATGTATTATGCATTTATTTAAATCTCATAAACTAGCCAGAAAAGTCTGTTTTGTGATCCTCACTGCCCACAGCTAGCCCCATCCTTTACAATCCGCTTCACTGAAAATCTGCTCCCCCGCATCCCAGCAGGATCATTGCAGTCAAACAAACATAAAAGTCAGCAAAGCTGGTAATCCCAATCATAATACAATTAATGTAATTAATAACAAATTAAATCAAATATATATAATCAAATTTGATAAATCAATTCCACATTAATTAAATCAAATATCAATATAATATTTATCATATATATTCTTAATCATAATCACATCAAATTATCAGCTTCAACATATATTCACATCGATCAAATTTCATTCATAATCTTTATTAAGTTTATTTAGTGGAGTAGTGGGAAGAGAACCATGGTAGACCCGGGAAACCCTGCCAGTCACAAACAAATCACATTGGCCATAATCAATTCACATCTTCCTAGTGTCCCGGATATCCTGCCAGACACCTCTTCCCAAAGTTGTAGTATCCCGGGAAACCTTGCCAGATACCACTTTGAGAAGAACGGATATTCTCTGTTCACATCGTATAAATATATCGGAGGCATAAAGCCCAAGGTTGTGTTCATCACTTTGGGAGGTACCATCCCAAAGCCATCTTCCCACTATTATTTATTACAATCACACACAATCAATTCAATCTTATCACAAATAGTTTTCATGATTTCACATCAATTCAATCAAGAGTGTAATTTCTAAATTCAACCTTTCGATAATATCATAATTTCCAAGTTCAATCTTTCAATAATATCATAATTTTAATATTCAACATCTATCATAGAAAAACCCAAATTCAATCATCATATCAAGAGTTTCCAAAGAAAATTTCAAATATTCACATCTAATAAATTTAATAGGAAATATAACTATAGTGCCCTAAGCATCGAGATTACATCAAAAATTCATATAAAGCTAACCCTTGACTCTATAGGGATTAGGATTACACCTACCAAATTTCACATAAAATATAATCTAAAAATACCTAGGGATTAGGATTACACATACCAAATTTCACATAAAATATAACCTAAAAATACCTAGGGATTAGGATTACACATACCAAATTTCACATAAAATATAACCTAAAAATACCTAGGGATTAGGATTACACATACCAAATTTCACATAAAATATAACCTAAAAATACCTAGAGATTAGGATTACACATACCAAATTTCACATAAAATATGACCTAAAAATACCTAGGGATTAGGATTACCTGGTCTCCGTTTTCGCTAACTTCTAAAGGGAAAATTTGGGGCAGAGAACCGATTGATAATCAGAAAAATATAAAAATTGAAAATAATTAAAATAAACTTTTTTTTGGAGTGGGAAGAGAGAGAGTAGAGGAGAAATGTTGAAGAGTGAATTGGTTTGGTTAGGCTAGGCCTCTATTTATAGTTGAAGTTTTGGGCTTATACATTACTGACTCCATGCTGACTCATCATATCTAAACAATTTATGTTTGTTGACTCATCATATCTAAATAATTTATGTTTGTTGACTCATCTTATCCAAACAATTTATGTTTGTTGAATCATCATATCTAAACAATTTATGTTTGTTGACTCATCTTATCTAAACAATTTATGTTTGTTGAATCATCATATCTAAATAATTTATGTTTGTTGAATCATCATATCTAAACAATTTATGTTTGTTGACTCATCCTAATCCAATCAAACATTACCAATCAAATAATCAAACATTAAAGCATAATAATCACAATTTATCATCCATTATTATTATTACTAATTTATAATTTATTACTATTATTAATATATTGTATTATAAATTACTATTATTTTCCTGGGATATTACATTCTACCCTCCTTAAAAGAAGTTTTGTCCTCGAAATTTAAAAGTTTGAGTTTCTCAATTAACTAAAGGCATAAGGTTAAAGTTAATAAAAATATGGGGTATTACATTCTATCCTCCTTTAAAGAAGTTTCGTCCTCGAAACTTATTTATTTATTTTGAAACCCCCTTAAAAAAAAATAAGCAAACAACCAAGAGTAATGCATAATTAAGAAAACAAAAACACATATGATGCAATGAATTTAAAATACTACAAATTAATGAATTGTTAACTTTAACCAAGCTAAAAGAAAAAAAAAAGGTTTCGAAACTGAATATCTTCCTTAAACAAATAGAAACTTTTATTGCATATATCATCTTTCATTTGCTAGAAAAAATTTAATCAATTCAAGAACAATTCTAAAAGAAAGCTAATTACTTTTATTAAAATAAGAACGAGTTACTAAAGATAGCGTATAAAAAAAATTAAAGAATAATATCAATAATAATTTTAAATCACAAAATAATTCCAAACATATAATCATCAAAATTTCAAAAACATAAATCATATTTAAAGGACAAGAAAAATAACCCTTCACTTCCCACCTCTCTCGATTTATTTATTTATCTTATGTCCTATTATTTTATTTCTTTTTTTTTTGTATTTATTTAACTCAGGAATATTTGATCCCTCGAGTCAGTATCAAAAGCAAACCCTAGCCGCAACCAAGGGCTCTGATACCATTTTGTAACACCCCAAATTCTAACAATTTATAATAGCATAAATAAATTCAATAATTTTTATAAATAACAGCGGAAGTTGAAAATAATCAAATTTGGGAAGTGTTACCGCCGCGCTTGTACTGTTGTCAAGCGCAAGGCTAACTTTATTACATTAAAACAAAACTAAAACTAAAGTTTAAATAAAGGAAATATGTATTACGCATTTATTTAAATCTCATAAACTAGCCAGAAAAGTCTGCTTTGTGATCCTCACTGCCCACAGCTAGCCCCATCCTTTACAATCCCGCTTCACTGAAAATCTGCTCCCCCGCATCCCAGCAGGATCATTGCAGTCAAACAAACATAAAAGTCAGCAAAGCTGGTAATCCCAATCATAATACAATTAATGTAATTCATAACAAATTAAATCAAATATATATATAATCAAATTTGATAAATCAATTCCACATTAATTAAATCAAATATCAATATAATATTTATCATATATATTCTTAATCATAATCCCATCAAATTATCAGCTTCAACATATATTCACATCGATCAAATTTCATTCATAATCTTTATTAAGTTTATTTAGTGGAGTAGTGGGAAGAGAACCATGGTAGACCCGGGAAACCCTGCCAGTCTACCATGTGACCCGGGAAACCCTGCCAGTCACAAACAAATCACATTGGCCATAATCAATTCACATCTTCCTAGTGTCCCGGATATCCTGCTAGACACCTCTTCCCAAAGTTGCTACTAGTATCCCGGGAAACCCTGCCAGATACCACTTTGAGAAGAACGGATATTCTCTGTTCACATCGTATAAATATATCGGAGGCATAAAGCCCAAGGTTGTGTTCATCACTTTGGGAGGTACCATCCAAAAGTTATCTTCCCACTATTATTTATTACAATCACACACAATCAATTCAATATTATCACAAATAGTTTTCATGATTTCACATCAATTCAATCAAGAGTATAATTTCTAAATTCAACCTTTCGATAATATCATAATTTCCAAGTTCAATCTTTCAATAATATCATAATTTTAATATTCAACATCTATCATAGAAAAACCCAAATTCAATCATCATATCAAGAGTTTCCAAAGAAAAATTCAAATATTCATATCTAATAAATTTAATAGGAAATATAACTATAGTGCCCTAAGCATCGAGATTACATCAAAAATTCATATAAAGCTAACCCTTGACTCTATAGGGATTAGGATTACACCTACCAAATTTCACATAAAATATAATCTAAAAATACCTAGGGATTAGGATTACACATACCAAATTTCACATAAAATATAACCTAAAAATACCTAGGGATTAGGATTACACATACCAAATTTCACATAAAATATAACCTAAAAATACCTAGGGATTAGGATTACACATACCAAATTTCACATAAAATATAACCTAAAAATACCTAGGGATTAGGATTACCTGGTCTCCGTTTTCGCTAACTTCTAAAGGGAAAATTTGGGGTAGAGAACCGATTGATAATCAGAAAAATATAAAAATTGAAAATAATTAAAATAAACTTTTTTTTGGAGTGGGAAGAGAGAGAGAGTAGAGGAGAAATGTTGAAGAGTGAATTGGTTTGGTTAGGCTAGGCCTTTATTTATAGTTGAAGTTTTGGGCTTATACATTACTGACTCCATGCTGACTCATTATATCTAAACAATTTATGTTTGTTGACTCATCATATCTAAATAATTTATGTTTGTTGACTTATCTTATCGAAACAATTTATGTTTATTGAATCATCATATCTAAACAATTTATGTTTGTTGACTCGTCTTATCTAAACAATTTATGTTTGTTGAATCATCATATCTAAATAATTTATGTTTGTTGAATCATCATATCTAAACAATTTATGTTTGTTGACTCATCCTAATCCAATCAAACATTACCAATCAAATAATCAAACATTAAAGCATAATAATCACAATTTATCATCCATTATTATTATTACTAATTTATAATTTATTACTATTATTAATATATTGTATTATAAATTACTATTATTTTCCTGGGATATTACATTTGGTGGGAACTTCTTTGTTATAATGGCACTGCACTCTTCAGTAAGTGCTACCGTCTCACATTCCTGCAACTTATGCTTTCTTGACAATAAATCTTTCATGAATTTAGCATAATTAGGCATGTTAGCAAGAGCTTCAGCAAATGGAATATTAATATGTAATTTTTTAAATATATCTAAAAACCTGGCATATTGTTGTTTCCGCACTTGCTGTTTGAGCTTCATAGGATAAGGAGGCTTCTCAAAGCGCGAAAAACCCATTGGTTGTTTTGGAGCTTCAACAGCTTTCTCCTTTTCCTCCTCTTTTGTCTTGCTTTGCAGGTTCCTCTTGCACAGTAGCAGATGAAAGTAAACTGGCCTTGAAGGCCGGTGCATGTAAGGTGGGAAAACAAAAAATTTTACCGCGGAAACATACATACACACAAGATTCATGCTTTAGGACAACATGATGTTACCTTGTTTTGGCCTAATCAGTCAGGGAGATCAGTTGTCAGGTTTGAAGGGTTCAAACCCTCTAATGGTGATCCACACCACCGTTCTTCAATGATGCAAGAACGCCTTCTTGAAAGCCACCAGATGATCACCACAGTGAGGCTTGCTATGCGCCCAATTGGTGAAGGTGGAGGCTAGGTACTCTGTTTGGAAAGGTGTAGTGAACTACCCTACATAATGGTGCATGAGATGAAGGAGTGTAGGCTATGTTTTCTGAAAAATCTTAAGGAGAGAAACTTCCTTGTAATGTGCGCACAAGAGGAAGAAAAGAGTGAGATAATTAAATCAATTATCCTTTCAAAAACATCTGAAAGTGGCGCATGGAATCAAGGAGGATAAGGTGGAGTTGTTGCAAGAAAAATCTAGCCAACAACCTCCAATCTTATCCTCATGAAACTAAGTTCAAACCTATTCAAACTCAGATTCATAAACTATCATATAGTGCCTATTCCATGCGCATAATTCAGCCTAAAAGGGGTTCATATATGTTGAGTAGTTGCATTCAAAATTTGAACCAACTCACCCACTTATTCTCTCAACTACCAAATCTGATTGGAGCTTTGTTTAAATGACAAGATGACATCCTTATCACTCAAATGTGGGCCCCAAACAGCCCATGATGATCTCCAAAGATCTCCTCTTGATACAAGGAATTTGTTCCAATAAGATCTTATCTTATCCTTTTGTTATGAAACAACTTTTCATAGCCAATTCAAATTCGAATACAAACACTTGAATTCCAATGTTCAAACATTCAAGTTCAAAATTCAAAATTTCAAATTTCTAATTCAAAATTCGAATTTCAAAATTCAAATTTCAAATTCAAATTTCAAATTCAAAATTCGAAATTCAAATGTTTGATTATTAATTTATCTAATTAAATTAATTAGTAATGGCTTGGGCTATCCAAGCCCTGTTAGTATATGGGTGTCCTAGAGACAATCTTTTGATTAAATAAAGGACACTAGATGTAGAACTTTGTTTGTCGCAAATAAATGAAAGCACTATTTATTCAATTTCATATTATGTCTCGATATTACTGTTAATATTATATGAACGAACTGAATAAACCCCTTGGAATAGAACAGGTATCTCTTGAGTATCTGTGATGAGATCACGATCATGAGGATTCAAAAGATATTGCATGTCTATTGCTAATTATATGTTCCTAGTCTAGAGACACTGAGTTTGGGGATCAGTGATCTCTGGTAAGACTAGTACGACTTATCTACTTGTATATGGATACAAGGTAAAGACCTCATGAGCTGCAGATATGGAGATATCTTAGCTAAAGTCGTGGGTGGACCTATAAGAGTATAGCTCGCACTAAACAGACCCAAAAAGAGACTCTATGGGAAATCTCACAGATAGTGTCATTAGAGTAATCTCTTTATGTTTGGGTATGTCTTTTCTTAGACCAGAAGTTATTACCTAGACTGTGTTCTTGAAGGCATGTTTTGATTGTATCCCTTGTCTGCCTGAAACATGGAGACTTATAGGTATACTGTTGGGCGTGTCCTTAAAGGGCACAGGGCTAGGGTAATAAGCTGAAGGAATTCGTCAAATCTCTGTGAGAGATTAGGTTATCTGTAAACCGGAGAAATCGGGATGACATTTACAGGGACTCGGGAATCTATGCATAGTAAAAGAGATCATGAGATGATCTGCCTTTAGAGTCAGTAAATTGAAGATTCCCTATTTCGAATAAAGCTTACCCTAAACCGCAGGGGTTGATACATTTCCTTACCCTAGGTTAATGGGAAGATAATCGAGACGAAGGGAAATACATACGGTAACCAAATATGTGCAATAGGATGATCAAGTCATTAATCTGACTAGTTCTGGGGCAACAAAGCATTGCTAGTGCTCTGTGTTGTCATTAATTGGGTTGTGGGCTTGTTGGGCCCAAGCCCAGTTATGTCAGAAGCTAAGTTGGACCTAATGGGTCACACACTAACACCTTGTAGTCATGATGGACTAGCTTTAAAGGTATTGGGCCTAATAATGGTTGTTAGCCCAAGAAGCTGTTTGGAAGCCCACCTAAATGGGTGGGTGGTGCATGGAGCTTAGTAATGGGCTTGGATAGTCTAAGCCATTACTAATTAATTTAATTAGTTAAATTAATAATCAAATATTTGAATTTCGAATTTTGAATTTGAAATTTGAATTTTAAATTTGAATTTGGAATTTGAATTTCGAAATTCGAATTTTGAATTTTGAATTTTGAAATTTGAATTTGGAATTTGAATTTGGAAATTCGAATTTTGAATTAGAAATTAGAAATTTTGAATTTGGAATTTCGAATTTGAATGTTTGAACATTTGAATTCAAGTGTTTGAATTCGAATTTTAATTGGCTTTGAAAAGTTATTTCATAACAAAAGGATAAGACAGGATCTTATTAGAGCATATTCCTTGGATCAAGAAGCATCTTTGGAGCACATCCTTGGGCTGTTTGGTGCGCAAATTTGAGTGATAAGGATGTCATCTTATCACTTAAAATAAAGCTCCATTTAGATTTGGTGGTTGAGGGAATCAGTGGGTGAGTTGATTCAAATTTTGAATGCAACTACTCAATATATTTGGACCCCTTCTAGGGCTGAATTATGCGCATGAAAAGTATACTATATGATAGTTTATGAATTTAAGTTTAAATTATTTTGAACTTAATTTCATGAGGATAAGATTGGAGGTTGTTGGCAAAACTGGTTTTGCAACAGCTCCACCTTATCCTCCCCTGTTCCATGCGCAAGTTTCAAATAAGTTTGAAAGTTGGTTATTCATTTTGAATGAATTAATTCTCTCCTCCTCTCATCAAGGTGTGCGCATATATACTGGTTCCTCACCTTAGGGTCTTGTCAAGAAAACCTAGCCAACTCTCCTTCATCTGATGCACCATTCTGTAGGGTAGTTCACTACACCTTTCCAAACAGAATACCTAGCCTCCACCTTCACCACTTGTGCGCATAGCAAGCCTCACTGTGGTGTTCATCTGGTGGCTTTCAAGAAGGGGTTCTTGCATCATTGACGAACGGTGGTGTGGATTACCATTAGAGAGTTTGAACCCTTCAAGCCTGACATCTGATCTCCCTGACTGATCAGGCCAAAAACAAGGTAACATCATGCTGTCTTAAAGCATGAACCTATGTATGCATGTATGTTCCGCAGTAAAAATTTTGTTTTTACACCTTACATGCATCGGCCTTCAAAGGCCAGTTTACTTTCAAGTGGTATCAAAGCCCGGTTGCTTTACCATCGGCGGGTGATGGTACCTTGTTTGTGAAAGGAGTTTTTCATGGTCAAAATCTTTAAAGGGTTAAAGTTTAAATTCTGCATATGGATTTTGAATCACAAATCCTTTAAAGTGTTAAAGTTTTTGTTTTTATGAACATGTAAATTTGATTCTGTGTTCATAAAACATTATGCATCATGGTTTAGTTTCTTTTTCTTAATGAAAGTTTTAAAAGGAACACCTGTTGTCCAATTAGCAAGTGCACTAGTCATACAAGTAATAAAAATGATAAGTAAAGATCGTTCCCACGAGGAATTGTGTCAAGCACTGATTATCCACTTGTTATTGATTTGAGTCAACCAAAAAGATTTGATTTGCATGAGTTTCTTGTCACTAGAAATGTAGTTGCATAAAATAAGATAAGTTTAAAAACACAAAGATATGAATATAATTTAAAATAGTAGTCAGATATCAATCTCCCTCAAGTATGAATTCATGAATGAATCAATTTTCATCATGACTTCTCTATCATGTGATGTTAATCAACCTTTTACTTATCATCAAGATGTAATGTCTTACTACCTTGATGGGTACATTAATCAGAAACCCTAATGTCTTGGTGATTCTGTAACACCCACTCTTGTATGCATCCAAGAGGGTTGTTTGCTAAATCGTATTAGAGTCGCAGCGGTATAGGACTCAATAAAAGGATCTTTATCGAATAACAATTAAAGTTGAACTTGAAAAAAATGTCCAGATTTGATTCTCATAAAAATAATTTGAGAAAGATGAAATCGTTTATCAAACATAGCAAATTTCAATGATAAAACCATTTGCTAAATTTCTTATAGTTTTCTGAAAACCTTGCTGCCTTATAAAATCTGTATAAAATCGAATTCAGCTCCGATAAAAAAAATTCCAAGCTTCTGAAAAACTAGACATCCGGGGCGTCGCGTACATATAAATTATGCGCGATTCTGAGGTGAATAGCCCCACGGAACAGAACACGTAAGATGCTAGCGAATTCTGTCCGATTTCTGAAAACCAGAGGCATGACGAAGCTCATAAAAATTCATACAGATTTCGTGTAAAAATAAAACCTGCACAGTTTGAAAGTACGTTCCTGGGGCTTCGCGTGCATATAAATTATGTCTCATTTGAAGGTCCGTAGCCCCGGAACGACCACATTTAAAATGCTCCAAAAATCTGTAAACACAATTTCACAGCCCTCATTTCAAACTTGAGTTTTTACCCAAAACGTTTCCAAATTCTCCTAAACTACCAAAGGAACATCAAGATTAAAATTCAACATCAAATCCATAATTTAATACAGTCATCCAAATAACTCCAAATCAAAAGGTTCAACCAACAGCACAAAACATCAATAAGCATGGCTAAGTCTTTCCAATCAAATCTTCATGTGCCCTTCCGCTCTCTTGCCATTTTATTAAAAACAGCAGCCTCAAAGGGGTGAGAAAAATATCCCAGTAAAGTGAGGACAAAACCAAATGCAAAAGCATTTGCTAGATACAGAAATTTATACATGTTAAACTGAGATATTCTTATACATATCATGCTAAACAAACTGATACACATGCTGCCAAAATGCTAAACAAAACGCGTATATAACGCCAAAATGTACGTAATTCGCATCGTCATGCGCGTTTTAATAAAGACACTGGAAAAGGCCTCCCTTAATGGCTCCTTGGAGGGTTCCAACTGTATCCTAAGCGGACGAAGCCAATGTCCCAAAACCCCGGTACCAAAGGGGATGCCTACATGATGCATGCTCAAGCGTATGCTTAGTTTTCAAAAGCATATTCGGTCATAAACATGTAAATTGTGCATGGATGTTGTGTCATGGGTCACACGCAGCATACAAATAAAATTATGAATGTACATGCATGACTAAATCATATCCAAATTTGACATATAATGTCACAAAGCTGCAGCATATGTAATATCCAAAACAAGCATATTTCAAGTATACCAAAAATGGAGCTACGGTCAAACCACGTGCTCCCTCTAGCATTCAAGAAGGTAGTGTCATTGCACTTACCTCAAATGTCACAATAATTTTACCGGGACAGCAGCGTATTTCCAATGTTTCAAGAGTCTTAGGCACCTAAGATACAAGTGCCACAAATCAAAATACATCGTAAACATGTCCTAAGACTTTCAACCAGCTTTTCCAAGCCTAAAGACTCATGCACCCATTCGGCCACCAAGGTGATTTTCCCAACAGAAATATTCTAACTTCAAATTAGTCTTAACCAATGCTTTATAGTGAGAATTTCTTAATGTTTCCAACCAAGGCAGAATCGGTTTTAATCTACACAAGACATCAAGGATAAATTTATTCCAAGACTCATCTACTCAATAAGGGTGCGCTACAAGGGGTCTAAACATGCAGTCCACTTTATTCAGGTTCAAGACAATTTTTAGAAACACTAATTCACCACCAAACAGCCCTAAATTTCATTAGAAGATCTATTCCAGATTTACTAGTTATGCATTTAAACTATGATTCAAGGATGTAACAAGGCAGAATCTAAAAGAGCTAAAAATAAATAAATGAGCTTCTTCCTAGGCATGCTTCACAGTTTGAACAGATGAAAGAATGAGAGATTTAGTGCCTACCACTTGCAAGGATCCAAGGAACCCGAACCAAACAGAGAGCAGCACCTTCGCTTCCTAAACTCTACGAACGCAGCAACTCATCCCTTCAAACAGTGGCTGGGCGCACCAAGGGAGGAAAAGAATTTCTTGAAGTCAAACCTTCTTGTGTGGAGAACCTCAGCTGGACAGAGGGGAATGGAATGGGTTCTTCAGAGATATATATTCTCCAAGGTCTACGGTTTCAAGAAAAAGAAGAAGATGAGAATAGAATAAAATTTAAGGTTTCCTTTGTATGCTCTCAAGGGTACACACGGTCATGATAGGTGAGGGAAGGAAAATGCAAAGTCTTGTTTTTACTTTGGGGGTCTCTAATCACTAAGGTTGTAGTTTGTACTAAGGAGAAAGTGGATGATGAAATGGTTAGGTCTCTCTCTACTCAATCAGCGCTGGAAGGTGAAAAATGAGGTTGAGTTTGCTGATTTAAAATAGATCCAAGGTCAGAATTTCTCCCTCTCTTAGGCGTTCAAAGGGGTGGAAATAGGAGTGGCAATTCTGCCCAATCATGATACATGCAATCTGACTATCCCCCACTCTATTGATTGCATGTATCAAAAGCTAAAAGAGTTTGTATAGATCAACAAGCAAGGTCAGCTTTCTTTGTATCCTGTAGGCGCATGTGAGGAAGGAGTGGAGAGTGGCTGATTGGAGTTGTTTAATAGAAGGCTAAGTCAGAATCAGAATTTCTCCAAGCCTTGCTTCTCTGCACAGCGCATGAGGGGGATGGGTGTGATGTTTTCCAGCCAATAGTCTAACATGCAATCTGCACCACCTTACTTCTATTGGATGCATGTCTTAAAGTTAATAAAAGTTGAACCAAAGCTGAATGGGTTTGTTAAAAGTAGCAAGTCATCAGTTCTTTTGGCTGCCCAAGGCTGCGCATCACACAAGCAATAGTTTGCTTTATCATTCTTCCTAGTACGAGAGAGAAGGGATAGGTGAATGGGCTGACTAGGTTTCTTTTAATATGACTAAATCAGAGTTTTCTTTTAATAGATGTCCACTCAAGGCGCACAAAAGAGGGAAGGTGGGGTCCAAGACAAGTGGAGATTGCTAGCCAATGGAAGGCTATCAAGGTGGAACTCTAAGGATGAGAAAGGAGCAATACAAGGTTGGGTTGAATCTCCTCCATTTTCCTAAGCCCAAGGACATACGGCCAACCCATGGACTTTGAGTCCAATAAAAAAAATCCTAATCCAAAAGTCTACTAGCTTAAAGTCCAACAAGCTCTATTAATTATTTTGTTGCTATAAAATTACACTTATAAACTTTTACTAACTTTCCACATGCCCAAATTAAATTCTCACCTATTATCATAATTCAATAATTCCCTAACTCAATATTGAATCCATACTAATAGGCCATATAATCCGAAATTCAAGCATGTAATGCACAAAGCTCAAATTAAACATAATATCCATAATCCTCATAACAATTTATATATTTCCTAATTACGTGGGATGTTACAGATTCCTTTTAATAATACTTGCATTAATTACTAAGGTCTTAAGATTACATTAATATTATAGCATCAATGTCTTGACTACTATAATACTAATGATGAAGTTGTCAACATTAAAACAATGCAAACATGTCTATTCTACATCATTTCATAAACAAGAATGATTGATCAAGACAACTTCATACAAGTCACATAATAGGAAAACATAACTTCACATTAATTATTCATAAATACACACTTGAGTTCCATTGAATCAGACTACAAAGGACTCTACTCAGACATAATGAAAGTAAATACAAGAGAAGAAGAAAGAACAAACTCCATTGTCATGGTAGTGGATCTTCAATCTTCAATTGCAATGCTACACCACTCCTAAGAATTATTGTTTAAAAAGAAAGAATTCAGATCCTAAGATCTGATATATGAGAGGAGAGTGGACAATGAGAGAGAGAAAACTATCTAGTCTATCTATATTTTTTTTCCAGGCATTTTGCCTTTTATAGTGTTACAAATCTGCTGAGAAATAATGTGGACGCTAAAACGGTCATAACTGGGCGTTTTAGCGTCCTGCTTGATGCGTGACTAACTGCTTTCAACTAACTTGGGCGCTAAAACGGTCTGAATGAGCGTTTTAGCATCCATGGCTGATAACCTCCCAACTGCTTTCAACTGAATTCAATGCTAAAATGCTTGATTCGAACGTTTTAGCTTTTCAGAACAGAGAAGAATTGCACATTAGAGCGCTAAAACACTTAGTGTATGCGTTTTAGCGCTGAGCTCCAGAGGCTTCCAATTCTGATTTGCAGCAGCGCGCTAAAACGGTCTGTGTGGACGTTTTAGCGCTCAACACCAGTAACTTCCTTCTTCAAACTACAGCAGCGCGCTAAAACGATCAGTGTGGCCGTTTTAGCGCTCAACACTTGGGCAATTTTCTCCTCCAGAATCTTCTTCCTTCTTTTGATGCTTTTTGGGCTTCCTTTCCCTACAAGACAATGTAGATTTTCACAAAGCTCTCAGAACTTGTAATTTAGGGAATATTAAGGCATTAACCTCCTTATTCAACCAATTATTCATACAAATTAATCCTAATTTGTGCTGAAAAACCTGATGAACTAGGAGTTTATCAAAATTCCCAGATTTGGACATTACTGTCCTCAGTAATGCACTTGCAACAAAGAGGGATTCCAGATTCTTACAAATGAAACTCATGAGGATAGACTGAATTCAACAAAGGATCATATTGATACAACTTACAACCATGCAATCTTTTGTTTCTCATGACTTGCACAACATCCTATATGTTTTTCAACAGATTAGTACAGATGACATACAAAGACTTCCAAACAACACACCCCCTCACTAGGATCTTCTAAAAAATTGTGAGAATTTAACTCTCATGCACACTAGTGTTTAGGGATTAATATGTCACTCATTCTTCACTGCACTCAAACTTCCATAGGCTTGCCCCTATTCTCATTATTCATGGCATAAATGATCTATAAGGTAAATGAAAAAGGTTTAACATGGTTGGCAATGAGGCTTGGTGTATGGCTTGACTAGAGGTAAGGCTTTCTGTGGCAGGAAAAGTTCAGATCAAATGAATCAGATTTAGATAAGGGGGAATCACATTATATGTCATTTCCTTCCTAATTCCCCAATCTTTCTTCCTTTTCATTCTTTGACTTTCTTCCTCCTTTTCTTCCAGACACTTTGTGTCTTTTACAAAAAATTTCTTCCTGTTCTTTTTTCTTTCAGACACTTTGTGTCTTTTACCATTTC